>JADRCD010228672.1:0-13824 GCA_019843815.1 Montemys delectorum
TCAGACTCCCAAGTGATAGTATTTCTTCTGTTTTTATGCCATCAAACTTAAATAAATTATCTACTAAGATAGTCATTTTAATAACAGTATAACTGACTCCATGTTAAATTTAAGATTGCAGAAAAACTGAATGATATATTAAGACATGTGACTACCTATGATATGAAACGTAACAAGTATAACCTGTTAGTTCATTAACTACACCTGTAAAATTGTTCATACCTCAAGAAATACTCTGACATAAAACATATTATTTCTCAACAGCAAAAGAATTAAATAAAATTAGCCCGGGATGAAAGAATTATGTGTAGTGAAAAGATATTAGTAAATATTGTCCAGAAAATTTCCTTTAAAATGTTGCATATTGCCATCATAATAGAAGACAGAATGTTACATAGAAATATTACCAATTGACAAGGAAATTTAGAAACACATAGACATAGATATAAAGTATATACACAGAAACATAAGCATTTTCTAATATTTAAACTATTTCGTATGTCAAACTTCTATGGCAGCTGCATTAAGTTCCTTCTGATTATTTGGACACATATAACACATGGGGAGGAATAGCCACCTTTTATTATAAAGGGTATGCTAATAAGATACATTGTGTGTATGCACGAGTGTGTGTGTACCTGAACATGTATTTGCATACTTGGTCCTGTAGTGGAATGATCCTCTGCATGAGTGCATGAGTTTGCATGTGTATGTCTAAATCACAGGGTGACCTCTGGAGTCTTTCTACAGACACTCCAAACCTTGCATTTATGAGGCAAGGTTTCTCATTGGCCTGAACTCACCTGTTAGGCAAGGCTGCTAGGCCAATGAGACTCAGAGATTTGTCTGCCTGTCTTTGACTCTCCAGTGATAGGAACACAAGCACAGAGTATCGTTTATGGCTTTTATTTTTCTGTTTAACTTGGGTTACAGGGATGGAACTAAGAGCCTCATGCCCCCAGAGCAAGCAGTTTACTGAATGAGCTATCTTTTTCAGTCCTAAACTGCAGATTCTTTGTGTGCAAACATTAACTTGTCTGTAATGGTGATATGAAAGTCACTAAAGGCAACATTTACATAAATGACTGGTTATGTTCTAGTAACAAACCCACTGCAAGCAACATATGAACACATTTCTTCTAAAATTGAGAAAGATGAAAGGAGTGTCCATCTCATCATTCCTGTTCAACATATCAAAGAAATTATAGCCAGAACAATTAAGACAATGACACAGAAGAACACAGAAAAAGGGGAAGCTGCATCACACCCATTTGAAGATGGTCTGATACTGTCTGTGAAAAACTCTCAAGATGCCATCAGGACTCTAGAAGGAATAAATCCAGCAAAGTTACAGGAACCAAAATCAACATATAAATTAATAGATTTTCTACATATAACAATTACAAACTCATTTAGACAAAAAAACCATAAAAGAATACCATTTACAATAGCATCAAGAGATTAAAATAAAATATCTAGGAATAAAAATATAGAAGGAAAGGTTCCTACAATGAAAATTGCAAAACATTAAAGAAAAAAGAAAAATTGGAGACAATCTAGCATATAGAAAACCTTCAACATTTATATATTGAAAGAGTACTATTAAAATAGCAGTAACACTTCCCCTCCCCAGTCTGAAAACTCAATGTAATCCCCAATAAAATACCATTGGAACCCTTCACAAAACTAGAAAGCAAACAAGTGGATAAACAAACAAACAAACAAAAAGCCAAATTTAAGTAGAAGCAAAATAAATCTAAAAATTTACAAAAGCAATCCCACACAAGACAATCAATGGTGGACGCATGCCAATATCCAATTTCAAAATGGCTGAGGTAGCAGAGGTAATTGATAAAGACACACATGTAAACCCATGTTAGAGAAGACTCAGAACTAAATCAAGGCAGTAGTAGCTGATTTTTGACACGCTCCCCCAAAATACACATCAGACAAACAGAGCTGAGCAAACTGGACATTCACATGAAGATTGAAACTAACCCAGACGCTCCAGCTTTATAAAGACCAGGTGGAAACGCATCATGGATCTTTACGAAAGACTTGGAACTGATAGTTAAAAGCAAAAAAATAAAAGCAAGAGAAGTCATCAAGATTATAGTGAGGATTTCCTAAATAGGACTTCAAGATCCTAGGGGAAAAAGCAAGAATTTAAATACTGGGGTATGTAAACTTCGAAAGCTTCTTCCCAGCAGAGGAAACAGTCCACAGAATGAACAGAAACCTTAAAGGATGGGAGGAAGGGCTCTGCCAGATATTTATCTAACAGGGCATCAATATACATACTACACAGAAACAATACACTTCTTTAAAGATTTATTCCCAATAATGTGTCTGCCGAACAGGTGCCCAGACGTGAGGATCAGATTCCCTGGAGCTGGAGATACAACTGGTCAGTTCTGGAAACTGCAGGACTCTGCTTAACCAATGAGCTACCTTTAATCTTTTAAACACCTTAATATATTCTTAACATCAAAGAAAGAAATCCAATCAAATATAGGAAAAATGATCTGAACAGTTCTCAAAAGAAGGACAAGTGAAAAAGGAAGAATTGCTTACAGTTTAGCCACCAGAGAGATGCTATGAAATGAAGATACAGGGAGAAAGCATGCACAATTGTAGGAACGTTAGCAGTGCCACTATGGAAAATAGTATGGGAGCTGCTTTCAAACAAAAACAAACACAAAACAATCTCAAGAGAACTAGGACATGATTCAACAATGCAACTGGTAGGTATTCGGCTGAAGGAAAAGAGGTTTACTAATTAGGAAGTACCCATGAACCTATGTTTACTGTGTCACTATCCCCATTAGTCAAGTTGTACAAGTCAGCTGAGCACCTTGTCAACCTCTACCTTATGATTATTGTCCATTGGTTAGAAATAAAAACCCAGGACTCACACACTGCTAAGTAAACAATGATTGGTTTTTTAAAAAAAACGGAATTAATAATTTTTCTTCCAGTGTTACAGACAAAATAATTTAAGTGATAGTTTAAGATTATCAATTATTGAGCTGGTGAGATGGCTCAGCGGGTAAGAGAACTGACTGCTCTTCTGAAAGTCCTGAGTTCAAATCCTAGCAACCACATGGTGGCTCACAACCATCTGCAATGAGATCTGACGCCTTCTTCTGGTGTGTCTAAAGACAGCTACCGTGTACTTAGATATAATAATAAATAAGTCTTTAAAAATATTGTCAATGATTAATTTTTTCTTTATTTTAAACAATCCTGGGAATGTCCATTATTCAAAAACATTACTTGCTTGTTGGTTAGAGATTATTGCTGTATTAAATTGTGTTAAAATTGCAATGTAAAACCTATGAGTTTTATAATAATACACACAAAAATGTCAACAGTAGATATACTTTTCTGAAATACAAGCTTTTTGCATAATTTAAGCTAAATTGTAATTAATAAGAGATACTACTTTTAATGGGACACTATGGAAAAACTTTAACAGGTCCTTTATGAAAAGTACTTTCAAATTACAAAAGTGATAGGGCTTCTATAACCCAGTTCTTAATATTAAATAACAAATTTAAGGTTGCACATATATGATTTATTTCACCAATGTCCCATTACAGTGATATAATTTTCATGCTATAAATAAATCTTAGTGAATTGATTATATGTGGATTTAACTTTAATTAGCTGAAAACAATAAGTATTTTTTCTTTTAAAATAATTTATTAGATTTTGTTGGCAGAGGGTAGGCAGGGCATGTAAAAGCTACTGTATGTTTGTGGAGATCAGAGATAAACTACTGAAGTTGGTTCTCTCCTTCATCATGTAGGTCCTGGGCACTGAACTCAAATCACCTGGCTTGGTGGCAATGCCTTTATCTACTGAACCATCTCACGAGATGCTACCCCCTTCCAAAAAGTCCATCATTATTTTTAAGGTTCTGGATTTATACTGATCATACTAATTTTACTATTACTCTCATAATAACCTTACTTTGATATTTCAAATAAGTATCATGTTTCAATTAATACTCACTTTATTATGATTTAAATGTTTTTCATATATTTACTTAATCCTGAACTTCTTAAATATCTCATATATTTACTTAATCCTGAATTTCTTAAATAAATATTTCTACTCTGGAGATCAATCTGGAGGTTCCTCAGAAAATTGGAAATAGATCTACCCGAAGATCCAACTATACCACTCTTGGGAATATACCCAAAAGATGTCCCACCATGCCTCAGGGGCACATACATGTTCCACTATGTTCATAGCAGACTTATTTGTGATACCCAGAAGTTGAAAACAACCCAGATGTCCCATGACAGAAAAATAAATACAGAAAATGTGGTTCATTTACATAATGAATACTACTCAGCTATTAAGAACAAGGGCATCCTGAGTTTTGAGGGCAAATGGATGGAACTAGAAAATACCATCCTGACTGAGGTAACTCAGATCCAAAAGGACATGCATGGTATGTACTCACTAATAAGTGGATAATAGCGCCCCCCCCCCAAAGCACATAATACCCAAGATACAGCCCACAGAACTCAAAAAGGTCAACAAGCTGAAGTGGCCAAGTGAGGACACCTCAGTCCCACTTGGGAGGGAGAAGAAAGCAATCACAAGTGGGGAGGGAGGGAGAAGCCTGGGAGGGAAAGTGGACAGAGGGTTGTGGGGGAGAGAGGGGAACCTGATCTTGTTTAGGGTGAGGGAAAAGGACTGAATCCCTGGGGCCAGCAGAAAGAATGGAAACAGGCAACCTCAGGAGATAGGAGGTTGGGGGGACCTTCCAGAATGTACCAGAGACCTGGGAGGTGAGACTCTCAGGACTCAAAGGAAGGGACCTTAGATGAAATGCCCTACACTAGGAAGAGGGTACCTTTTTTTATTAGATATTTTCTTTATTTACATTTCAAATGATATCCCATTTCTCAGTTTCCCCTCCAAACAAACAAACAAACAAAAAAACCCAAACAAACAAAAAACCCAAAACCCTATTCCCTCTTCCTGCTCACCAATCCACCCTCTCCTGCTTTTTGGCCCTCAAATTCCTCTACACTGGGCATAGAGCCTTCACAGGACCAAGAGCAGGGAGAGGGAACCTATAGAGCCCCCCTCCAGCAGGAAGACAGGGCATCAAATGAGAGAGAAGGGGGCCATCCCACAGTCACAACTGACCCATAATTGTTCCTGTCTGAAAGAATTACAGGGATGGAAATGGAGAGGAGCCCAAGGAAAAGAAGGTCCAGCGACAGGCCCAAAGTGGGATCCAGATCAAGAGATCAAGGGGAGGTCCCAATGCCTGACACTATTACTGAAGCTATGGAGTGCTCACAAAAATGGACCTATCATGACTGCACTCTGGAAGACCCTACAGGCAGCTGAAAGAGTCAGCTGCAGACATTTGTACCCAACCAATAGACAGAAGCAGCTGACCCCTGTTGTTGAATTTGAGAAGGCTAAAAGATGCTAAGGAGAAGGGTGATCCTGTAGGAGGACCAGCAGTCTCAATTAACCTGTACCCCCAAGATCTCTCAAACACTGGACCACCAAACAGGCAGCATACACCGGCTGATATGAAGCCCCCAACACACATACAGCAGAAGACTGCCAGGTCGGTTCAGTCAGAGATGATGCACCTAACCCTCAAGAGACTGGAGGCCCCGAGGAGTTTAAAGATCAGGTGAGGTGGGGCATGGGGGCATCCATGTGGAGATAGGGGGTGGGGAGGAGGTATGGGATGTGGAATAGTCAGAGGGTGGACAGAGTAGGGGGAATAATATATGGAGTGCAAAAAAATTAATTAAAAAAGAGAAATATCTCTATATAAGAATTAACCACCTCTCACCTTTATTCACCTTGAACTGTGAGTCACAGATGTACTAACTATTTCCTCTACCAGGGCCTCTTCTTAGCTCCTCTATGGATCCATCTTTCTTTTATGGCTTTAGACACGACGTACTAATCTTCACTTAGCCCCTGGGATCTATGTTTGTAGAAACTAGCACAATGTTGCTTAGTAAAGACCAAGTCCTCGTTTGCAGCATTATGACTGCAACAGAAAGCTGGAGAGCTCAGACTTGAATGTTATAGATCTACTAAGCCAACCACTGTTAAAATATATGACCAGAGAAAATTTGGGTTATGTTTACTTAATAACAAAATTTGGCTTATATCAATTAAGAAGCCAATAAAACATTTTCTCCATAAATTTTTAAAATTTGTATTTTGAGAATTCTATGAGTTTGTACATAATTTCTAAGCTCCTCCACTCCTTTCCTTAACTTCTTCTAAATCACATGCACACTACAAACCATTTACTCTTATGTGAGTGATGCCTTCATCATCAATCCCTTGATTGAATTTCTGAACTCTCTCAAGAATATTACTTCTACTCTTTAGTACATTACAAAAAGCCTTTCATAACCTCTAAATGCAATCTCTGAATTTTCTTCCTTAGAGTAGCTTAATTTCCCCTTTTGTTTTCACCACTACAAAACAATACAATGTATTTTATTTATCTAGTATTCATTTTCTTCTGAAAAATTTCCAATCTATTTTATTTATCTTAAAAATCATGACATTTATTCTCTAAATCTTTCAACTGTAGACTATTTCCCCTAACATTCTATTCTTTCATGACAGTCAGCATGGCCTCTGTTTCTTAACAGAGAGTCTATTTCTAGACTCTCTGTTCTTATCAAGAACAGAAAGCTGACCTCACAATAGTAGTTGTCTCAGAAACACTTTGATATACTTTTCTAATCCCATTATAAATATCTTTTATGTTCATTCTATTATATATCCCATATAAATTATATCCAATATAAATATCAATTATGTTCATCCAAAGCAAATTTGAACAGATCTCTTCTACCTATCGTGGCATCTCAGTAACTCCAATCATGTGTAGGGAGTGGTTCTGATGCTAAGCCCTGTTTCCCAATTGTTTCTTGATCAGTAAAGAAAGCCATGAACCAATTGTTGGGCAGAAGGTACAGGTGGGAATTCCATGTCCCTGGCCTCAGGGCAGGAAGATGCAAGGAAGGAGAATGGAGTTCACCATTGTTTGGAGATAGAAGAACTAAGAGTCATGTGAGCTCTCAAAATGGAGGGGCTGCACAAGCTGCTCTTATAGATAAGTAGTAAGGGGAGTTTAGCAATTGAAGTTTAGGGCGGGTAGGAGAGATGGAGATAAGAAATTTGTAAGGATACACTTTTCAGGGCAGGAGACAGTAGTGCCCAGCAACTGTGCCAAGAAGGCAAGATGAAACGAACAACTGTGTGTCTGTGTCTTTTATCTAAGGAGTCAAGGGAAGCAGTCATCTCCCGGAGCTAAAGGTGGGCAGAGCAAAAACTACACACTACAATCACCTATAAAGTTCTAGCAGTAAAGTATATTTGCCTCTCCAATTGCCATTATATATTCTATCTCAGGAATGCATTTCTGGGGACAAATGTTCTCTTTTCATTGTTTGGAATGCTTAACACATTAAAAAAATAAATACCAGATTAGTCTCTGATAATAATTTCCTGTTTTCTTTAATTTGTTTTTAATATCATATCAAATTACAGTGATTTCATCAAATCTTTTCTCTCAGCAATTTAAAAAGTCTGCATCTAATCATGTCTTTCCCCGATCATTCATTAGCACATTACATCAACTTTCTTGAACTCCCAAATTCTTTATTCTCTTTCACTTTCATCAATGAACTTTGGATCAAAATAATTACACCAGAACTGTACTACTGAGTCGATCACCCAAGCTTAAAGGAAACAATGACTTATGAATTTAGGATCTCTGTTCACCCAAGCTAGCATATTCCTTTGTCTGCTTGTGAGTTTCCTCTCCAAAACCCCAAGGGAGCTGCTCTTTATAACTTCTCCACAGCATCAAGAAGGCAAGGCTTTTACTCATGATCTTCATTTCGTATCATTTTATTTTTCCATGACCCTCTAATTTCACTTTCACTCCTATAAAGTTGATTAGAATGCCCCCTAGACAAAGACCACTGCCAATCAGTGTCATCTTTCAGAGATGTAGCATGTCTCTTTCTCTCTAGACTCTGTCTCTGCTGTCTAGACTCATTTTTACAATGCTTTGTTCTTGAAGTCTCTTAATGATAGGAAGTTCTAGCAATTTCTAGTCCTCACTCATTTGTGTCTTAAATATAAAGAAATCTTCCAGGTCTCTGAATGTTCATATCTGCCAGGGGCATTCTTTCTAAAAGCCCAGTAGTACAGGTATTTTTCTAAATTTCAGATTCACATATCTAATTGCTACTATTAATCCTTTATATTTGGGTAATCCAAATGAGCCTTTTACTTAACCCATCTACAAAATGAATTCAAATTCTTCTGAAGGATATGCAACCTGTATTTTTCTATAAAATGTACAAGCATCTGAAAACCAAATAAGAAGAGATTATTTATGTCCTCAGTCCTGCATCAATAAGGCCTATTCAATCAATTGAAAGTGCTACATCTTTAAATTAGCTTTTCATATATTATATTGATATCCTTAATTTTAATCACTATCTACTAACTGATGGACTGCTTTATTACTGATGCCACTCTAATCTCTCTTTTTAAATGCATATTTGTAGTTCTGTTGCTTATTGTGTTTCAGTAATTGCATAGAACCTCTGTGAATTCTAATACTTTCTATGTAACATTGCTTGAAGACATTGATCACTGTTTCCTTGATTCCATATCTACTTGAAAAGTTCTCTATAGAAGCAACCAACATTTCCTAACTTTTAACTCAATATTAGAAGTATTGTTTGAACTAACATAAATCTTCTGATAAAAATTGTATCAGTTTTTGTGATTCCAAAATAATAATAGTACCAATAGTTAATTATTGCCTTTATTTGTAAGTCAAGCCCTAAAAATATCTTCAAAGATATGCAGCTGTTTTGTTTGCCTGATGTTTCCAAAACCTAGAGCAGTATTACAGAGCATATATTTAATGAATGTATATTTAATAAATATCAAGTTTCATGATTCCCTCTATGTATATTTATTCATAACATATTTCAATTTTATTGAAAAGACTAAAAAAACCATTCATACTGGCAAATTAGCATAGCATACTATCCTGATCTATTAATTACTAAATAATAGGAACAAGTAAATAAATGTAGTAAACTTTCTTCAGAGCATATATTAAGTCTTTGATATCCTCACATCCTAGAAAAGTGCTGGTCATGTCATACCAAAAATGCATTTTTCAAGTTATGTGAAAATGGAACAAATCAAGTTTTAAATGGAGAATAATTTTGGGAGTAAATTATGACTAACTTATTAATTTAATCTAGATGACTTTCTCTGGTAAGTATTCACATATATACATATATACATAAATGTATCTCTTGGGTCTCTTGTTATTTTCTAGTTATAGAAAGACAAGATATATGAATTATGTGAAATTTTACTTTTATCCATCAAATCGGAGCGGCTATGTAAAAAATTATAATATAAAAACCTAAAATACATGAAAAATTTAATATTTTCATATGTTAGAAAAGTACAAAGTTATAAAATGAGCAAAACAAGTGGTAAACTGTCTCTAGGATAAGTCAGATTCCATGAAAAAAGAGCAAAGGAGGCCACAAGCATCACAGACCTGCATGGTTTTTCCTGGTGGGGTCCAAGTCTCCTGTGATGACAGCATGCACTGATCAGACATAGACAAAGGAGAGGGGTATGAGTGGAGGCCCTCGAAAGCTACAAGTGACGCTCAAGGAAAGAACTCGGGGTCATTGTGAAAGAAGTCCTGTGAAGTTGAAGGAAGGAGTCAAATGCATAGAGTAACAGATTAGAAGAGCTGATGGGAATATAGTTAGGTTAGCAGAATGAGAAAAATAAGGTTAGTGCATAGAAGAGAATCTAAAAAAAGCACAGCCAATCTTGAATACTGACACTAAAAAAAAAAAAATTACCATTAGTAAAACCAATATTATTTGTATTCCCACATTTTTCAAGATATTATTCAGTCAAATTAAAACCTATGCAAGTGCTTTCAACATCTAAGTATCTGAAGAAAGAATTTAATTGAGTCATCATTAAAAAGAGCTGGGTCCCACTCAAACTGTGGTATTTCTCCATTTAATCAGAAAAAAGTTCGTCTGTCAGGGCAATATTTCATTAAATCACTTCACCCAAGTTAAATGTTTAAATAAAAAATTAAAAAATAATAAAATACAACTCATTATAAGAATAGTAGATGAAATATGAGATTGTAGTTAGTCACTGAAAATTAAAATTGTTATTTAATTTTGACAACTGTTCATCACGTTCAGTTATAATAAATATTTATTCAGAAAGTTCGTGCACATATCACATTATAGGTTGTTCCTACAGGGAGGCTCTCCTTCCCATTTCCCCTCGGAAACCTCGGAAACCACCCCCGACCGGAACGGACATGGCACAGTTTGGGTGATAATACTTTTCTAACTCCTATTTGAGAAGTTGAAAAGCTATTTGTTTATACAGTAACTTGAAATCAAGAAAACAAAGCCAATTAAATTAAGCTTTCAAAGAAAATCGTTCTTCTAACATATCAGTGAGGCAGTATTAGCACAAATGACATAGGGAAATATTATAACACAAAGTCATATTGAAATCAAGTACTCTTCTGAATCAAATACACAAAATTCTTAAATACAACATTCAGTTCTTAATTAAGTGAATTATAGTCTTTGAATGATTTTTGAGGAAAAACATGTTGGAATGCAAATATATTAGAACTCCAAGTCCTGAGGCAATTAATTCTTACAACAAATGTTTCTTTTATGAATGGCAAGAAAACAAGTATCTATTAAAGGAAAAGTATTAAAATACCTTAGAAAAAGATGAAAGCTAAGATAACTGGAAAAGGAATGATACATTTTGATACCTAGGAATGTTGTTTTTATTATTTAAGCATATTTTTACATATCAGAATAAGATACTCCTCACAATTGCATTTCTAACTAGAGGCCCCTAATATGACTGAAGACGAGACACAGATACTGTGCCCTTCTGAAATGTACTCATGTGTATAAAAAAGTTACAAGCTATATTTCCTTTTTCATTCTCATTGCACCCATACTGTGAAGAAGATAATGTAAAAAATTAGATACATTAATAGCAAAGGCCCATGCTGAATTCTGTCACATTATTATTCTTTGATATGATATTTTCATAGATAAACATTTAGCACAGTGCTAAAACAGTTTCATAACATGTTAATAATAAATTAGTACAAATTGGGAAGGAAACGATGGTTTACAGATACTTGCAGCATCTCTAAGAGAACATTGTTGTTTTCAGAAAACACAGTTCACAATTAATGAAGCTTGCTTTCCTTCACAGTATTTTCTTGGACGCTGGGTTAATTTATACGGTTTTCATATTATATAATGCATTTTAAGTGCTAATTTCTTCTCAGTTTCACTCATTATTATAGTAAATAGAGGAAGCATAGAAAATTCAAGCAAACTTATCCAAAGTCATAGGACAAATACAGCAGCATGATCAGTATCAGAATAACAGGTTTCTACTCACTGCTCTCTGACCCTCGGGCATGGGAGACAGTGAGTCAGACAGGGAGGACGGCCAAGAACCAGGGCGCTCACTGTGAGGCCCAAACATTTCATTATAAACTCTTAAGAAAGACAACCTCATTCCAATGGTCAGGAAACCTAGGATTATTTCAGGTTCCAGGTTTATCAGGACCTACATTCTTAGACACAGCCATTTTATAAATCTGAGTCAATACAAATTTTATATTGTTTATAATGAGAATTAAGAGGAAACATCTTGTTTATAATGAGAATTAAGAGGAAACATCTTGACCACCATCTCAGTACAGCGAAGTGTCCATTAAATCACTTTCATTATTTATGTAACTATAATACAGTGATACAGGTCAAAGTATATATAAAATATAACTGTAACAGACAGTCTCAAGCCAATCAGAAACACTCCAAGTAAATATGCAGTTATATCAGCTCTGTGGACTGCTTTCTTGCCTTCCTTATCATTACATTATATAGTATGTGTTAAAACAGTATCATTTAAAAAAAAACACTTAAAATCATAAAACCCAGTTCAGCAATTATGTCTACATCATGCTACAATTTTTTAAAAAAACAAAAAACAAAAAACAAACAAAAAAACCAAAAAAAAAAACCAACCCAAAACTCTTTTGTACATGGTATTGTAGCGAAGAGCAGACCCCACAGAGCCTTAAAAGAAGCTATGTGTGTCAACTTGTAAATTCCCATGCTCCAGTGGACTTAATGAGTCCTCTGTCTCCCTAATGAAGTTGGAAAGGGGTATGAGGCAAGATGGAGAAGAAAATGAGTGTTATAATTATATTTAATGTATACATGTAAGAAATTCTTAGAATGAAGTCAACTTTAAAAAAGTTTTGTGTCTCCCCCTCCAAACCTCCCATTCTCTAGCTTGCATTTGATCATTACTGTGTCACAAGTTACTATGTCCTCAGTGCTGTCAATAGTAATTTACAAGTGAAGTCCTCTTTCAGACAACAACCAGCTACCACACTCCTAATATCAATAAGCCAGAATCCTCACTTAACCATCACCAGTTAAGAGTGATCACAGACAGCAAAAAGCACCCTTCACCATAAGGCTAACTTCTGTCAGTTATGGCTAGATTTTTGTTTTGGACTTAGCAATACAAAGATATTATAAAGTAAATGTTCACCACCTTTTCTGTTCATTATAACACATGAAACAAAATATTTCACAAATCATAATGAAATATAAATTTGGAAAACTCATAAGCACTAGTTCATCACTGTAAAATTATCTTTCAAATACTTTCAACACAATGAAGTAGAAACACGGGGAGTTTAAGTTCCTTAGGGCACACAGCTCACTATGGTATGGGAATATGTAAGGTGAGGGGTTTACGATGGCAGCTGTAGAAGATGGATCTTCCAAAAAAGCCTGGATGAGCACATACTCAGGCAGGATGGGTTAGAGAGAAGTCAGGGGCAACTGGGCCTGCTGTCTGTGGGAGGTCCTGAAATTACTATCTTGAAGGTCACTGGACGGCTGTATTTATTTCTAAGTATGCCAACAGACCTTAAATCTAAAGCTCATCTGTTAAATCGTATCTTGTTAAATATTAATTTGACTTACACATATTTTTCTCTATCAAAAAAGAATTAGTGCTATCACAATCTATAAATAATCAAAAAATATGTAAAAGTAACTAAAAATAGAATCCTGAATTAATCTTTCCAGATTTAAAGGTCAAAGAACAAATTATAAGATTAATTTAGAATTATGCTTTAGATCAAATAAATCATACCTTCTTTCAAGAAATGTCAAGGTATTCAAGAGTAAAAAAAATAATGTAAAATATGAAAAACACCCAAGAAAATTTTATGTATAAAATTTATTAAAATAAATAATCAAATGTAGATAAATTTATACATCATAATTCCAAAGGTAACTCAAAGAAAAATTCCTATCTTCATCTTAGATGCAAAATCCATAAATATTATGATATGGAAATGTTTATATTGGGAAGAAAACACCACTCAGATCATGTAAAGCTAAAGTGGAACTTACACAATAGCCACAGTAATTGTAAAATCTCAGTAGTTACTGAATATAACTAAGCCATAGGTATTGTATATGGTACTTCAGTACAGTGTTTCATTGACTTAGCTTACAAACAAACAAACAAACAAACAAAGAACAACATAAAAAAAACCAACCAGGGCAAGAAAAATGCCTACAGACTGATTTTTGATAAGACAGAGCAAACTAAGCAACAAATTGACTAACAATCTTCTTCTTTTTTTTCTTT
>JADRCD010228672.1:14224-47180 GCA_019843815.1 Montemys delectorum
AGTAGAAATCATTTTCACACATTCTGATGATTGAAAAATCTGTGAACCTATAGCACTTCCAAACATTTATTAAACGTGAAAAAGTCAACCAATTAGCTTTCTCAGCACAATTCCTATGTAGGAAACACAATATGAAACTGAACTATTTTATGTAGATGTATGCTTTTTCTTAGAGGGAATTTCTACTCATTTATGTGCAGATAAATTCACAAACACATATAAATTAAACAATCTAACATTTGTTTTTAATGTTTAATAGTGCTCATTGTATTTGCAGTGATCATAGCTTTCTTGTCTACAGTAAGATTGTTCATAAAAAATAAACTATATATTGTCCATGATTATGCATTTTCCATTTATGCTAAGAATATTTAGGGCTTGGCTTTGCCTAACATATGTTGAGGCCTACGTTCAGAACTACAAACAAACAAACAAACAAACCAACAAACAAAAAGACCAGCTTCATTAAATTTACACCCTAAAACCAATCTAACGTGCATTCTTAATAAGGAATATAACCGGCTAAACAGTAAATTCTGGGCACTAAAGATATTCAAGTTATTATATTTTGTACTCATAGCAGAGAACCTGGTGTGATAAAGGTGAGAACATGATCACACACACTCCCAGGGATCTCCGTTTCTGGAGTCACCCATCACATTAGAAAGTGAAAAAGTCCTCTCTGGTAATACTAGGACACCTTACTTTTAAGTGTGACAATTTCTTTTAAAAACCCAGATGCTATTCAAAATTCACTGAAACATTTACTTCACTTTCTAATCTATTTCATGCAAATTAGCATTTATTACTAAAGTGCTTATCACATTTGTTGTTGACATACTTTCTAAAATGGAAAGACTATCAAACACTATAAGTAATTCTTGTAAATATTTTAACAGAAGGCCAACTGAAAAGAAGAACAATATATATTCCTGATACGCCAGGAACTTGCTATCTAGGGTTTAGGTTCATATATAGAGAAACCTTTTCCAATGTCATGTTTTACTACAATCAGTGTCTGATAAGTCATGAAAGGTGATCTTAATTTTAGTGAATAAAACCATGTATTGAGCACTGATTTTAGCAAGTTGACCACTGACAGCATAGATTTACCTAAAGATAAAATAAATACTCATAGCATGTCTTCCTTATATAAAGTTCAGGATTATAACATGTTGATTAAAAATCCCTCATTAAAAATACCCTCACTATATCCTCCATGTCTTTTAAAACTACTCAAAAGTTCGCTACATATGTATTCAACATTTATTCTTTAGTAGAATATCGCACAACTAAAACTTAATTTTCATGTTTTGATTTAGACAACCAGTTTTCATAGTATAACTCACACCAAAACTCACAAATGTCAAAATATAAAATTTAAATCCTTATTCTGACATGAAGTACTCACTAATTTCCTCTACTGCATAAGCAAGTTATGTCCAAATAAAGGATATATGTAACTATACATATATTTATATACATACATATAAATTTATTTGTATATGTACATAAAAATTTATATGCATATGTATAAATTGTTATAAATGTATATACATATTATGCAAATAAAGTACAAATATTTAAAATAAATCTTCAATTTATATTCTTTTAGCCAAACATTGCATTTCGATTTTGATGTAGAAATATAGGTTTATATGGCCAAACCATATCATGTATCAGGTTTGCTGACACATAATGGTTTATGAGCAAGGGTAATCCCTTTTATACAATACAGTGAGGGGTTATCAGTCACTTAGTTTGTCTATAGTGGCAGTAATCCAGCAGAGACCCTCACTCACAGGAAAGGCTCCACTGGACTAAATATGTCTTTTGAGAGATGCAGTTAAGGGGTATATTTATTATATAAATCATAATATAAATTAATTTCACATCTGTAATTTTAATCTTTCCTTAAATATATTAAAATTATTAATATTTTCTAGTACATGGAGTCTAGTTAAGACTTCCTAAACATAAGATTTCTATTTTTTTGCTCTAACAAATATATTTAAATTCCTACAATGAGTTATGTCTCATTATGTTTTCATTTGGCTTTGCTATCTGTTCTGACACTGTAGACTTATTGGGCAATAAGCTTCTCCTTAATAGCACTTGTCATAATTATAACAGCTCAGGACATATTGCAACTACCTTTTAACTTGTTTATGTCACCAAAGATTTTAAAAGAGCTGTTGCTTTTTCTTTCCTGTGTACTCAAATAATAATTTATCGCTAGCTTTAATGTTGGTATTGCAATAGATGATAATAAATAACCATGAATGAACTATTTTGATTTGTACTTTGATATATTTAAATTAGAGGTTTTTAAGCTCTGAGAAAAATAATCCAGCACATAAAAATACAATATCATTGGTCCTACACACAGCCATTTAAAATAAAATTACAAGTAAAAATCATTCAAATATTTTAAAGTTGATAAAATTTTATTGTACACTGATTTCTCTAATTATAAATTAAAAGTTAGCTGGACAGTGGTGGCTCATGCCTTTAATCCCAGCACTTGGGAGGCAGAGGCAGGCAGATTTCTGAGTTCAAGGCCACCCTGACCTACAGAGTGAGTTCCAGGACAGCCAGGACTACACAGAGAAACCCCGTCTTTAAAAACAAAAAACAAAACAAAACAAAAATTAAAAGTTATACTGATTATTGAATAGATCTTACCAACTTTTATTTCTTTCCTCTTACAATATGGGGATGTGGGGATGGGGATGGGGACTTGCTATATAATCAAACTTTTCTACAAATTGATGAAGAAGAAAGCAAAACAAATTATTTCACCTTCTTGGTAAAAGCAATGCTTTGAGGAGACACTTATTGATTCTTGAACTGTATCATCCTTTTCTAGCTTGTTACAGCCAGCAACTTCTGAGCCCGAAGCTGCAAATAAATCTTATTATGGCAAAGCTATCTCTTGGCATTTGCAAACTAAAAATAAGGATGCATAAAAAGACAAACTTTAATATTTCTTTTGAGCTTTCATCAGTCCTGTTGAGAGAAATGAGTGCTTCTCCATTAAAGTACCACTGAACACAGAAAGCAGACATTTACTTGTGCTTTACACTGTCTTTTTCCCTTTAAATTGGCTTCCTTTGAAGATACGAAGTTAATTTTGTAAGCAAATCATGTTAAGCCACTCATATGTAGCCCACGCAGGATGCACACACACTGTAAAGTTTATATTAAAGTGAGAAGATGAGGAATAAGGACACACGCTTTAAAAAGCATGAAATGCAGTGCATGTAGTCTCATGCTTTCATGTTGTTTCCAAACCCTGACAAACCTGGCTCAGACTGGTGTTTCGGGGTCGGCAATGGTTTGTCATCACTTACTGTACCATTCGCCTTTCCCTGCTGGTCTTCCCATGTAACTTCTATTATAGATTAAAAAAAAAAAAAAAAAAAAAAGATCAGTGCTTGTCAGAATCACAGATAATGCACATAACAAAACTTCAAGAATTGGAATTATTTTAAAGATAATACTGAATTTTACAATATATAAGTTGTTAAAATTTTATATATAGAATGTTTACATGGCTTAAGTTGTTTTATGGAACTCAAGATCTAAAATTTTTTAAATTATACTTTTTGTAAACCTTTACATTTATTTTTAATAAAATGAATGGATTCAAGGCATAAGGAAAATAATTAATGGTAACTTAAATGGCTTTATAGAGAATAACCATTACTTTGTTGATTTCAAAAAATGTGAATTTATTTTAGAAGTAAAAATTATTAGGAATTGTTTTATTGTGATAAAATTAAATATTTCTATGCAATTTTAAAGAGTTTTAATACATATGAGAAAAACTAGTTTTAATATGTAACAAAATAATTATTTAGTTTGCTACTATATTTATTACTTGATAAGAAAATTAATATGCTAAGAAATACTTCAATGTAGTGATAAAACAAGGCAAAAACAGTTCTTGGCATCATGAACATAGTTTACTTGGCATATCCAATTGCCAGAAAAACTTGCAGATTTGCATAGCCCTCCTTCATTCAACAAATAAGTATCCAGCATCTACTATAACCTAGGAACGTGTATAGGACACAGTAGAAGACAAAATAGGTTCATCTATTGTCTCATGGAGATTTTTATAAAACATATAACTTAGTGGTAAAGAGCTTGTGACAATGAACATGAAAACATATAGTGTCTTAGAGAGAACTGCCAAATAGTCAAGCACAAAGTCAGTAAGAAGGAACTGCAACGTAGAAAGCATCATGCAGTTTTGGAGAGTGTGGTCAGTAAAGTCTTCTCCAAGTCAGCACGTTTCAAATAAAGAACCTCAGAGACTAAAGTAGGGTAAGAGAAAGGACACTGTAAGTAAGAATATTCAGGTGTAGACATTTTAAGTTAAATGTATGTCTGATGTAGTCCAGAAAAACCAAGAGGTCAGTGCGGACGAAGCAGAGCAGACAAGGTAGACCAGGAGAAGAGATGAAGGTGATGGAGGTGGGAAGATAGCAACTTGTTGGACATATACTAAAATCTCCTGGTCAACAATCTTAATCTTGTATTAGCTCCTTTTTTATAAAGTCATTTGATTTTTGAATTTATTTATGAACTTATAGATATTAAAGGGCTTGTTCTCTCTTTTTTATTATTTTATTTCCAGTTTAGCAATTGCCCCCCTCCTAGTCCCCACTCCTACATTTCCTCATCTTATTCCTCCTCCCCGCTGTAGGGGAGGAGCATTAGCTCTTAAAAGCAACCTTCTTACTTGTCTTCTTTTTAAACATATTTATTTATTGTATGTATATATGTGTTTGTCCATACACATGCTTATATGGCCACATGTTCACACAAACACACACACACACACACACACACAGAACATGCATAGGAGTCAGAGGAAAACTTGTAAGAGTCAGTTTTATGTTTCTACCATGTGAGTTTTATGGATTAAACTCTGTTTATCATGCTTGATAGCAAGATTCTTTACCTAGTGATCTAATCATGAACTCTCCAGCTATGTTTTTATTCACATTCCTCTATACAGTAAGTAAACCATTGCTCCCATATACATGCTAAATTGCATAAAGTTTCACCATGCATACATAAAACTCTGGCACTTTACCTACCATTTACCCTATGTAACAACATTTCCATTTAACACAGCTGGAAGATAAAAACACTATTATATTATTACTAAGTGAAAATCAGATTTGTAGACTGAGAGTTAATTTGTCTAACTATTATTTTGAATTAATATATCAATATGTTCTAAAGGAATCACTAAGTAGGAAAGTTTCTTTAGTAAAATACTTTTATTTTTCTGAAGATTCCAATTAAACATTTCACTGATTAGATATTCATTTGTGAATCTAAATTTTACAGTATTATTAAACTGACATTAAAATTTAATAATTTTTAGGTATGAAATCCTAAATTATTACCTTATTTTGGTATTCATAGTCTATATATGAGATAATTTGGTATTGACTTAATAAATTAGGTAATTTGAAGATGGATAAGCCATGGGCATTATGGTAAACAATGTACTACAAAGCAACTGTAACCCAGGTAGCTTCGTCACATTAGATCATTTTGTATCAAAATTGGTTCAAACAGCACAGATTCCTGTATTAACTAGATTTTGCTCAATATGCTTTAATGTGCTCTAAAACATATCACATAGACTATACAACACAGAGGAGACCTCTGATTGGTAAGTATAAGAACAAAATATTTATCCTAGTTAACAAATAATTTCATATACCTGAATTTACTCAAGTCTCAGTACCACGCTGGCAACAGGAGAAATGTATTATTTCCTAGTCTTAGATGAGCTAGACTTCAAGTTACCTAAGGGCCTAGAGATCTGCTACACTATGAAGACAAAGCGTTGAACCCAAGTTCTAAAGTGTAGACGTTGGTAGTATCCATGTATACAGGGTGTCGTAGAAGACAATCCCAGTGCTCCAGTTGATTGTAAAGAGGCTTTAAGTTTTGTTGATTAGGTTCTCACTATGTAGTCCTGGTACTATGTTGACCAGCTTGGTCTCAAATCTACAGTGATCCTTCTGCCTCAGACTCTCAATCCTAGAATTACAGCGAAACTGTCTTAAAGAGCCAAATCAAAAGGTCCCTATGAAACAGGTGAGATGGGGGCATTCATTCATCCATACCAAATCACCTCCCTAAGATGAAGCTAATTTCAAAATTCTAGAAAGGATAGCGTTACAATTTCTATCAAGAAAGTCAATGATGTGGAGTCAACAGCAGCTATGACTTCTTTCCTAAACCTAATTAGTTACCTAAGCATAGGAAGTACAGATAAAATCATCTGAGAAAAGGAGAAGACAGTAAAATAAAAGAACAAAGCTTCTCTACAAATGATATGGAAATATTGAGGTTAGAAACCAGAAAATATGTGCTCACAAGGACTTAATGCCACACGAGAGTACATCAGGAGCTAACATCCTATTCTTTCTCTTTATTGTAGCCTCTGTTCTTCCTTGGGCTATAATATTAGACTGAACCCCCTAAATATTATATACCTTTAGTTTCCTAACTTCCAAGTCCATCTCGTTCACGGTCACCAAACTTTTCCATAAAGGTAAGTGGGATTGAGTACCCATCCTGCTCAAAGCACATGCTAAAAATTCATGATACTGTGAAGGATTTTTGACTCTTGTATTAACACTGGGCATGTTGTCATTTATGTACACGGAAAAGGAATGGGGCATGAAGGAAATATCACACAACTCCATGATGAAATCTACTCCTGCACAGATATCAATAATATTTTGAGATTAAGACTGTTATTTATAATCCCTTGCATTGAAAACATTTGTAAGTATACAGAAAAGCAGCAAAACAAAGACGAGTCTATATCCTCATCTATTCTTGCCAGGCTAAATATTACCAAGTTCCTAGAAAGCACACAAAAGCAGGCAGATGTTTGAATGAGTTTGCCAGCATCTATGTATTACTCTCAGTAACCTGCTTTTAATTCATTCTTTCCTCTGTCTTTCCTTACATCTTTCCCCCATCTATGCAACTTTCATGTCTTTTATGCTAGCTAAATCTGAACTTTCAAAGACAACTTTATATTGAAAATTATACTCAAGAAACAATATTTTTATATACAGCTCATTGTACATTTTTATGGGGAAAACTTTATAAAATGAAATGCTATACAATCATAACACATCACTAATGACCAATTAAGTTGTATGATAATTTTGTTAAGTGATGAATCATTAAGCAATAATAACAAGACAATTAATTAGAATCAAAAAATGCTTGAGACATAAATTTCTATCAGACACACTTCCAAAACCACCAAGTTTCAATTCAAATCCTCTGTGATACTGTATTTAACACAAGAGGACACTGAAACACAGTAAAATTAAATGACTTGCCGAGGTTCACAAAGTCTTAGAAGGAAAACTAAGGTGAAGATGCAAGAAGCTGACTTCTAGTGCATCTGTTAGGAGACTTGAAAAGCAGTAGTGGACTGAAAAATCCTGACAAAATTGTATGCCAAAAGCATTCTGAAGCTCTGTACATTAATTTTCAAATACATATCTAAACATGTATAAATAACTTTAGTGAATGTATTAAAGCATCATAAAATAACATGACTTTGATACCCCAACCATTTGTTTCTACTCTGATATGGTTTCTTATCTGAATTAGTCAGTGAAGAATAGCACCAATAATGAACTTATAGTGTGTGTGTGTGTGTGTGTGTGTGTGTGTGTGTGTGTGTGTGAAACAGTAGAGTTCATTCAATTTGATGGTCATAATCAAATGTGACTTTAAATCTAAAACCCGTGCTTTTAAAGTATCCAAGACTGGCATAAGAAATTATAATTTCTATAATTTAATATTATATAACTATGTTATTTAATTATAACATTACTGAGAAATTATAGTAATAGCTAGTGCTAATATAGTACTGACCATATGAAAAATTTATTTGAAGCAATTTAAATATGCTAAATTATTTGAAAATGAAAATGTATACTATAACTAAGAGGCATGTAAGGTTACAACAGAACAGTTTGCCATTTTCATCCTAGATACATAGTATTGTATACCTCATCTTTCAGAATCCTTCTATGCATAATTTGATTTTCTATACTTAATTCCCATGTAGATTTGTAAATGATAATAGCACAGGTGATCCCTCAACAATAGTTCCATTTAAATGTTTTAGAAAATCTAAATACTTTGCAATATTAAAATAAGTTGTTAAGAAATGGCAGAATACGAAATAATAAGATAGTTGAGAAAAAATGTGCTGAACACCTACAAAGAAAACAAAACTATTCAAAACATCTCTCTTAGTAAGCTGTATGTGTACATTATTAAATATTAACAATATATATAAAACTAAACAACACCACAATAACATACCAAATATCTTGACCTCAGTAATAGGCTAAAAAAAATCCAAATACTACATAAAAATGAGAAATTACATACAAACCATTCAAAGTTCTCATTTTTCAAAATGTTATCCATTATGTCTTGCTAGGCTTAGTTATATCACACAGAGGATCATTACAGTTAAAAATATTAGTCTTTATGTGTGATAAAATGTTTATAATGATGCAAAGGCAAATAAAAAGTTTGTAAGGAGTAAAAAGAGAGCACAATCCTCATCAATGACAGGAGGCTTTACATACAGGCAAAAGGGACCTGGGAAAGGGGGACAGTCTAATGGAGTACAGGTTAAGGAAACAACCCATCAACAGAAGACAGAAGACGCCATCATAGTGGAAGGTCTTTAACCCAGTGATCCCATGGGAACAAATCCCATTTAATACTTAGATGTTATTCAAACCAATATAGCAGTAAAAGTGTTTATAACTTGTGCAGACAAAAAACTGAATGGAAACTTGAAGATGTACTTTTTCAGATCATTGGTTATACTTAAATATATAAAATTTGTCCTTCACAGGTTCTAAGAAATATCAGAGAAGGCAATAAACACATCAAATATACATACAAAAATACTTTTGAGGGTTCAGTTAAAATTCCATTTTATACAGATTATTCATATTATATGATATGCTATAATTTTAACTATATTTTCACATTACTCCCATCTTTTAAATCATATAACAGAACAGATATTAATAATTATCAGTGTGTATTATTAAAATTATAAAAATAAGTGATGAATTATACCTTACATGAAACACTGTAAATATTATGAAAGCCGAATAGAGAGAAGAATATATTTTTAGATCAGTAGTTCTCAACCTTCCTAGGGACCTTCCAGTATAGTTTCTTCATCATGTGGTGACTCCCAACTATAACATTATTTTTGTTGCTATTTAATAACTATAAGTTTGCTATGGCTATGAACTGTAATGTAAACGTGTGTGTTTTTCCCAGCGTTGTTAGATGGAAGCTGTCGAAGGGTTGTTCATTCCCAAAGGAGTAATGACTGACAGGTTGAGAACACTGTTTCAGATGAAGGCCGTATTAATTAAGTACTGAAATACTAAGATACTCACATCTTAATTTAATTCAATAACAGGTCAAATGTTACATATAGTACTAAAAGGTTTTTAATATGAGAATCATTCAAATGGTGACATTGCAAATAAATATCTGTAGCTATGTTGGATTATTAATTATTCCAAAACAAAGGTATGATCTTTAGAATTCAGTTTGGTAAGCTCTGGAGCTAAGTCACCAGTAATTTCAATTCTGAATTTAAGTATTAAAAGTCAATTGCCTTTTTATTTGTCTTGGCAACGTATTAATATATATAGATAGATAGATAGATAGATAGATAGATAGAGTGGTAATTTCACAAATATTTTCAACTTATTACTTATGTTTATTATTATTTGTTATTGTTAAACTTCAAATTATTTCATTCTAATAGTTTATTTTAAATAGTGTTGTTTTAAAATAAATTCAAGATTGAAAATATCTACATTATAGTTTTAAATTCATAACATATTACCATTATTTTCTTCAGAACTTTGCAATTTAATATGATTAACAAAATAAATCTTCTCAATTTTAACCTGTATATATCAATAAAATAGAGCAGTATTAGCATCAATAAGTTACTTTATCTTGTGTGTGTGTGTGTGTGTATGTGTGTTTGTGTGTATGTGTGTGTGTGTGTGTGTGTGTGTGTGTGTGTGTGCTTGCAATGCTAGGCAAATGCTAAGCCACTGAGATGTATCATCAACTTATGGTAAAGATATTAGAGATTAAATAACTATTTAGACATAAATACAAGCAAGTATTTTTGGTACTACATAACTTAAGATGGGACTAAGACTTATACCTCCCTAATTTAAAGAAGTATATTCACATACATTATAAATATCAGTAGAGAGAGGCACATATATAATTTAAGACTTGCCTTTTTTCCCATTATTAGGTAAGCTTGATGTTTCTTCCCTGTTGTCTTTAACATTGAAACCAGACAATAATTAATAATTGAGGTCATTAGTAATGCAAATAAGAAGCACTCCAAAAAGAATGAACCATGCACTACAGAAATAGGTACATGCATTTACCATGACACCCACACTGCACACATTAGTATAAAGTATATACATTATATGTTCCCTGTTCTATAGGGAAAGGCATCAAAGAAACCAGACAAAAAAAGCATTTGTACTATACTTATGTGCTGGGTAGATTTGTTTTGTTTTGCTAAGATACTCCATAATGTACTTTACTAATTTCTTAAGAATGAGTCACAGGTGATAAGCTGGTTTTTAATGTAATTATTTTTTATGTTGTAGGGTAAAACAAAAGTGATACTGGTATGTAGGAGTCGTCAAGTAGTCCTAAGTCTAAAACTATCATGGAAGTATGAGGCCCAAGGCACGAATGAATTAGTGTGAAATGGAGGACATGAAAACAGAAGCATTAGTTCCTCACCCTGAGGAAAGTGGAAGTTATTCTATAGCAGACCACAGAATCTCAACTCCACTCAGCCAAGAAAATGAAAGGCATTGGGAATTCTAGTGTTGATTATATTTGATATTCAGAATGGAATACAATTAAACATTTCCTTAACCAAACAATTAAGATTGCCATTTTTCCATTGTTAGATATATACTAATAATTTCTCTACTTCATAACTTAGGATATTACTAGTTATTAGCAGCAAAACATAATATCCTTTAGTTTTAAATATTACAAATTAGGTTCAGATAATACATCCATGAAAATACGAAAAGACACAGTATATACAAGGACGTTGTTTTCTTACAATGATAAAAAGAAGGGGACAGAGAACCTAACTTTAAAACTCATAAAAAATTCATATATTAAAAGGAAAGATCAGCTAAACATCTAACAAAAATAGGCTTAAAATTATTCTGCTGTTTTTACAGAAAGCCAAAATTCAAGACAATTTAAAAAAGATGAGGATTCAATTCAGAGGTTCAAATAAATATAGAGATAGTTCAAAAAAATTACATAAATGTATTTGTGAGTATATAATATTTTACTATGACAGACAATGATAAAAATATCCAATTAGATTGTGATTACAAAATTGAGGAAATGAAAGCATGCGTTGCCTCCAGAAGTCAGACACCACAGAGAGGAATGGCTGTCATATGGGAGATAGCAATACTGAGCTCAGACAGAGATGGGAAATCCAGACACAATTCCTTTTTATTTAGAAAATGATATAGTGGGAACATGTTCATAGTTTATTAAATGTATGGAAATCTATTCTGTATGACCCTAAAATTTCTCTTTACAAACCCATAGGCCAGAAGCTAGAGTTCCTTTAACTCGGGAAGGCAAAGGGGAAACAGTTTTCTAGCAACTAGCTAGGAAGGTTATTTATTAAAAGGTAAAGAAACAACCAGAATGTAAATGAATGAGCTAGGTAAATAATGTATATATTTAGGCTAAAGACATTCTCTATAATTTTAGTTTGTTATGATCATTAAAAGATAATATTCAAATAACTGACTAAATTAAATACTCTAACATTAACTTATTTAGCAGACAGACAATCAGACAGACCTGCCTTGACCTCGTCTCCCTCCTTTTCCACCCCCTCTTCTTCCACATTCCCAATTTCTTCAGTAACTTCTGGATTTGCAGAAGTAGGAGAAAAAGATAAGGCCATGAATCTGGTTGTTAGTTTTAAAATATAACAAAGCAAACAAATCACTGTTAATGAAATAATGGGTACTTATAAAAAATAGATTACATGTTGCATTTCTGATACGCTTGGGAAAACAAATGTGTTCACTGTTAACGAATTATCACAGTTGGCAGTTGTAGTGACTTAGAAAATAGAAACTGTGACCCCTCTAGAAGATTTAAGATGTGTAGGTAACTAAATAGGGGAGGCGCAATTCAGTAGGAGGCCTACTGAATAATATAGTAGATGTACTATTTGGAAAACTTTACATCAATTTTCTTCTAGGAAGAAAACCATGATGCTATAAACCCCAATTTTTACATACTTGTAATAATCGAGGTTAATATTTAAGAAAATAATAGTAATAAGGCTTACGGTGGCTGAGTACATTGTACTTTCCATATCATTCTAATTTAGGAGGTTTTGGCAAAGAGAGTATGAAAAAATATCAACTTCAAGATCAAAATATATAATATGTTAAATTAATTTAGTTATCAGACAATATAAAATATTAACTCAAAATCATAGAGCCAAACTACAGTTTGCTCATGTTTTAGTTCCTAAATGTAGAATAAATAATTCAATGTATATACACCAGAAATGCTGTTAAAGGACAAAACCTGGCAACCATGTAGTAGAAGGTCAAACATTAAGCCTATCAGCCAGTATTCTACCTTCAGTTCGATTCAGTTGAGGATCTACACAAGAGGTTATCAGTAGCCCCTTTAGTCCTGAAAGATTTACAGGTTCATGAATCTCTGAAGCCTCGACATGTCTGACAATGCATTTCATTAAATAATACAAAATAAACAAACCCTCTTCCACACTGAAACAAATAAGGAGGGTTTTGGTTCCTCTATGAAATAAAAACCAGAAAATCATAATTAGAGACATGAATGAAAATTGCTAAATGTTAGTGGTATTAATGCATTGCTTTCTACCTAAAACAAAAACCAAACAAAGAAATAACAGTAAAGTGAGTGTTCAGAAATGCCTTTAAATCCTTTAACCCAAATTTCCGTCTAGCAGTAAGGTTTCCCTTCTTCCACATCTAGCATTGCACAGCATGAAGCCATCCACACCTCAACAGACTTTTGCAATAAAAGATTTCAAAATGAAAGCTTGAAAACTTGTTTGAGGAGAGAAAAGCTGTGCATTATTGAACTCTCCATATGAAAAACAATGTAAAGGCACAGCATTTAGTTTTATGGAACTAGTCAAATGTTACAGCAATGCCAAAGCAGTGTTTTTATCAAACAGGAGAAGGAAGCATGCATCAGCCCCCTCAGTATCGTGGGCTTAGACTCATTGTGTGTGAAAGCAGAAGCAACCATGAAGCCAGCAAGCATTCACTCACAACTGACAAGAGCACCACTTACATCAACAAGTTATCTAAGACAATAAAACATAGAGAATGACAAGCTCCTGAAGGTAATCTATATACTATTGAGGTATCATTTCAATTTATAATACAGCATTTCATTTCAACACAATAAACATTTGTTCCAGTTCTACAATTGCTGAAGACTCAACAGTAAACAACATGGTCAACAATTTCAAAATTCTAAAACTAGCAGATATTTATTGTCCTAGCAAATCTATGACAGTCCACATACTACAGTACAATATATTTGTCTTAAGGCATAATGAAGTGTTTGATAATAAACACATACAACTGTCATGTTTATCCCTGACATACTCTGCACAGACTTGCTACAACATGAAATATGAAACAGAAAACACAAGTCAAAATCACTATCTAACTCAATAACTTCTTTTGTAGAAAGTCAAATTTAATAAAAAGATCATCAGAAATAGAAAATTAAATAGAAAATGAGAAATATAACCAGACTATGTATATATCCTCAATGGCATAAACACAGACTGCAATGGATATCTCCAGTTATAGTCTCAGTCTAAAATCCAGAAATTATTTTTAAAAGTAAATTAAATATTTTTATAAGAACATATATTGTCTAGCTTTTTAAAAGTTAAACTCTTTGTACTCTTACATGACTCACCATTTAACTCTTTGGTGTTATTTCACAGAAAATAAAATTTGAATACTTTATTAGAAAATAGAAAACAGAAAATTTAACTATATAAAATCATATAACTGAAAAGACATCAATTGCAGTTGGATTTATTTTTGCTTGCACTGCCCCCAAAGGCTTTCAGCACAAGACAAACCCTCCTTCATGTACAGACCTTCATAAGGTTCTAGCTCCTTGACTCCATTGTCTAGGGAAAACAAAATAAAACGAAAACAAAGGAAGGAAGAACCAAAGCACAGGGTTAAAATCAACAGAAAATTTCAAAGTAATAGAATCTATCATCTATTAAAGAAAACTAAAATGGTGATTTGGCTATATACATATATATGCATTTATATATACATATACACACATATATACATATATTTGAAAAAAGTTACTATGCAGAGGAATTGTGGCTTAAAAGATGTTAAAATTATTCTGTTGTTATCCATGCTTTTAGAGAGATTTTACTGGGATTTACAGCTGCTTGAGCCATGTGCTCAAGTGTGTCAGCTTTTCATGTAGCAGGTCTACAATTATTAAAAGCATCAGTACAACATGCATCTTTGTGTGTTCGGGGTTACCTTTTGCTTCCACTCCAGATTTGAGAAGGATCACCATTGTGCATCAGCTAACCAGTCCTTTGCAGTGTGTGAAAATTGATTTAGCTAGTTACTAATAAACTTTATAATCACCAACATTACCTAACCTTAGATGTAGCAAAGACATTATAATCAGCTGTGTGTATAAGACGACGGCTTACTTTTAAACACACTTACTCAAATTTGAAAAGTCTATAAAAGAAGTAAAGATTATTCCTTTTTATCTCCAAATAAAATTTTACATGCAATATATATTATATTCACAAATACAACTACTGTCAAATGATATCATGCATACAGTTAAGTACAAAAAGATAACACAAAGATAGTCGAAAATCTTAATTCACCTCAGCTTCCATGTGTAATTCCTACATGGCATAATTAGAAAACTAAAAACTTACTTCTCTCCAATGTTCCCTTTGGTGGAAGCTGTGGAAGCTGTCGGCCCCTTCGTCCTGTTACTGGAGTACTTGATGGACTTGTCTGGACAGACCCGGTACGAGGGTGAGACCTACAAGATGCACCATGAATACATTTTCAATAAGTGTTAAATGTGGTCAATATGCTAGCTGGTTTAGGAACGGCTTTATCAGTACAATTTTAAGTGTGGTTAGCTGCTGGGTAAAAGGAGAACAGGACAAAATATGGACATTTAAAGAGTATGATTACTTAAATACCAAAAATGTTTATGTTTTGGTGTAATATGCATATACATACACACATACATGGACAAAAAAAGCCTATGGTAAAAAATCCATGAAATTTAAAATATAAAATACTAATCTACTCATATGAAAGCAGGTGGCAAATTCCAAACTTTAAAAGTAAAAAAAAAAGTATGTAATAATAAAAAATAAAACTTTACATTTTTCTGCTATAATATAAATTCTTACAACTAGCCTTCTTACCTTGACCTAATCACATTCTCGCTAACTTTATACTAAATATCCTTTTTATTAGAAAATAACTCATGAATCTAAAAATAAAATCCCAAGGAATTCAAAATTCAGCTAAAAATAATCCCAATAATACCTAATATTAATGTTCGTAGAAACTAACTAAATTTAATTTACTATTGTGATGATTACTAGAAAAGTCATGCCTAATGAGCACCATAATTTCTCATTCTTGGAAGAACATGACAGGACAGGATTTACTTAGGACTCCTGGTTAATGAGATATCACAAAACAAATGCAACCAAGACAGTTAGGCAACAATTCACAATGGCAATAACACACTATCATATCCACCGAATATAAATAGTGTGTTCACACTGACAGAGTTAGTATTGACTTGTACTGGTGATCAGCCAAAAAATGATACAAGAGACCATTTAGCTGTCGGGAAAATAAAATGGTGTGTTGGTAGTGCAGACAGGGAAGTTAGTCTGATCAATGTATCTTTCACCTCGATAAGGCAGGTGAAGGAGGGGCAGATCTTCCAGTCATTAATGAAGGCATCGACCTCATGAGGTTTGTATCAGGACGTTCAGAGGATCTGGAGCGGGTGGTGGTCCGCTCTAGGAGAGGCCGTTGTTCTGTTGATCTGGATCTGTGATATGGCTGTCTATCTGCTGCTTCACAATCCCTGAAATGTTAGTCAAAAAGCAGCTCAGTTGATCTTTAATGCCTTTCTGCTATTTGGTCATGATGCATCAAACTGATTTTGAAAAAAAAAAAAAAAAAAAAAAAAAAAAGAAAGAAAGAATTGCTTAAAAGGTGAAAATCACTGTGTAAGCAAGAAAAAAAAATTTTTTTCCCAACACATCATGAATAAATTTTGGCTTAAAGAGTTCTATAGAACTCTAATCTGTTTTATTTAATCCCCAGTAAATGAGTTGCTCAGTTATAAGCAACACAAACCAAGCTAGCTGCTTTCCACAAGGAGAACACGTGAAGAGTGTAATGTATCCTAGCTCAAAGACATTCAACAGTGTTTCCTAGTATTGTCCAGAAGAAAGTTATGCAAAACGTTTATCAGCAAACAGAGTAATATATAAAAATGTTAATAACATTATTGTAGTATATTGATAGCTTGAATATTTTAAGCTCAAGACTGAAATTAGGTTACAGGAAAATAGGACAGCTTTGAAGTATGTATTCATATTCAAACACATCCCCAAACAGAAATCAACCTGTAGATTGATTCTACAGAATTGGTAACTCCACTAGCTAGCTCAGTGCACTTCTGTGAGACTAAACTATTCAGAAGGGTATTGGATGAAACTAGAATTCCAAAAAAGAAGTGACCTCCCTGACCTGTAAAACTCAATTTTAGTAGAAGCAAGAATACTTACAGCTAAATGACCAGTAATTGTTGGCACTTGTACCTTGGAGCTTACCATAAAGTTTATATACCTTAATGTGATCATAAATGGAGTCTAATTCAATTCCATGATTGGGAAGACAAACCTAAGAACATTAACTTCTGCTTTAGAACTCATGTTAATATATGCTAAATATGTTTCAGGCAGTTACCTCCTGACCAATTTTAGTCACAGTAAAATGACTGTGTATTTATAGACCACAGAGAGCAGAAGAAGAGTAATCTTTTTTTTTTTTAGATTTTTTTTTATTTATTATTATATGTAAGTACACTGTAGCTGTCTTCAGACACCAGAAGAGGGCATAAGATCTCATTATGGATGGTTGCGAGCCACCATGTGGTTGCTGGTATTTGAACTCAGGACCTTTGGAAGAACAGTCAGTACTCTTAACCTCTGAGCCATCTCTCCAATCCAAGAGTAAGCTCAACATCAGTTTACTATGTGCATAAAGATATTATTTTAAAAAGAATAGCAACTTGTTTTACCAAGCTTCTAAAAGAATACAGCATAAACAAGAACATTAGTAAATAGCAATATTTAGGAAGTAATTCAATTCTCATTTAAAAACTGATTTAATAATCCATCCTAGCTCCATTTACAGTAGTTTATAATTTTAATCAATGTTTAAAATAGTTCATATTTTTTATTTCTAATTTTCTGGATAGAAACAAGTACTCTGCTACGCTATGTAGAGAACTCTACTGTAAACTGAACATATTTGAAGAAGAAACTGCCTAATAATTCCTTAATTACCTAACATGGAATTTCAGTAATTTAAGAATAGTTACTATGGCAATCAAATTGCACATGTAGACTCTGAGAAAAGAATTAGTTAGAAATAGGCCAAGATAAAGTAGTTCTGCTGAATTAAAACAAGATTATATTATTTAAAAGAACTGACACTATACAAAAATAACACTATATATGGACTTATCCAATCTGGTACTAATAATGATGTGCTACTTATACACAGATGAAATCCAGTGAGACCCTGGTGACAGAGAACGTCATCACTGCTAACCATTTTGTCCTCAACTGAATGGTATCATTATGCCTGCAGAGTTATTTTAAAATAGTCATTATTTGAAATCACTAGAACAAAAGACAAAAATCTAAATTTCCTCAAAACATTATGATATAGTATGAGATACACTTCCTTGAGGACATCTGGAAAACTTATTAGGAATTTAGAAATTCCTTTAATTAACTCTTATATGAACAATAATAGAAACAAAACCAAAATAGCTAGAACTGTTTAGAAGTGGGCATACAACAAATTAAAATCTTGATATAATTATTCCCTTTTACCTATAAAATTCTTGTTCTATGAGCTAGTTTTTATTTTAAATGGTTTGTTGATTATAAGGTTTTGTTGATTATAAAAATTCAAAAATCTCGTGATCAGAAAAATGCAAATCAAAACGACCCTGAAATTCCCCCTTACACCAATCAGAACGGTCAAGATCAAAACCTCATTCAGGTGGGATTGCAAACTGGTACAACCATCCTGAAAATCAATCTGGAGGTTCCTCAGAAAATTGGAAATAGATCTACCTGAAGACCCAGCAAAAGATACAGAAAAGATGCCCCACCATGCTACAGGGGCACATGTTCTGATATGTTCATAGTAACCTTGTTTGTAATAGCCTGAAGCTGGAAACAACTCAGATGTCCCACCATAGAAGAATGGATAAAAACAATGTGGTTCATTTACACAATGGAATACTACTCAGCTATTAGGAACAAGGATATCCTGAGTTTTGCAGGCAAATGGATGGAACTAGAAAATATCATCCTGAGTGAGGTATCTCAGACCCAAAAAGACATGCATGGTATGTACTCGCTAATAAGTGGATATTAGCCACAAAAAAACCCAAAAGAACAGAATATCCAAGATATAAATCACTCCAAAAGGTCAATGAGTTGAAGGCCCCAAGTGAAGACACCTCAGTCCCACTTGGGAGGGAGAAGAAAGCAATCACAAGTGGGAGGGAGGGAGGGATCTAGGAGAGAAAGTGGACAGGGGTCAGAGGAGAGTGCAACATGATTAGGTATTTTATAGGGGTGGGGGAAAGGACTGAAATCCCTGAGGGCCAGCAGAAATAATGGAAACAGGCAACCTCGGGAGGTAGGAAGTTGTGTGGACCCTCCAGAATGTACCAGAGACCTGGGAGGTGAAAGACTCTTAGGACTCAAAGGGAAGAACCTTAGATGAAATGTTCAACAGTAGGGAGAGGGAACTTATAGAGCCCACCTCCAGCAGAAAGACAGGATATCATGTGAGGGATGGGGTTGCCATCTCACTGTCTGACCCATTTTTGTTCCTGTCTGAAAGAACTGCGGGGATGGAAATGGAGAGGAGCCTGAGGAAAAGAAGGTCTAGCGATAGGCCCAAAGTGGGATCCAGTTCAAGGGGAAGCCCCAAGGCCTGACACTATTACTGAGGCTATGGAGTGCTCAAAAAAGGGATCTATCATGACTGCCCTCTGAAAGACCCAACAAGCAGCTGAAGGAGTTAGATGCAGGTATTTGCACTCAATCAATGGACAGAAGCTGCTGACACCTGTGGTTGAATTAGGGAAAAGCTGGAAGAAGCTGAGGAGAAGGGTGACCTTGTAGGAGGTCCAGCAATCTCAATTAACCTGGACCCCTGAGATCTCTCAAACACTTGACCACCAACCAGGCACCATACCCCAGCTGATATGAGGTCCCAACACACCTACAGCAGAGGACTGCCAGGTTCAGTCAGAGAAGATGCACCTAACTCTCAAGAGACTAGAGGCCCTAGGGAATTTAGAGGTCTGGTGAAGTGAGGGGTGGGAGATGGGGGCATCATCATGGAGACAGTGGGTGGGGAGTAGTTATGGGATATGAAACAGTCAGAGGGTGGACTGGGAGGGTAATAAAATCTGGAGTTTTAAATAAATAAATAAATAATAAAAATCTCCAGCAAGAATAAAATCTGGAGTTTTAAATAAATAGATAAATAAATAAATAAGAAATAATATCTCCAGCAGGAATAAAATCTGGCATTTTAAATAAATAAATAAATAAATAAATAAATAAATATTTAAAAAAACTCCAATAAGATGTTAGCTATATATTACTTTACAAGATCTTTGAAAATTCCATAAAATAGTTTAAAGATCTATCTCTGAAGAACAGAGTGTGAACTGTTATTTATCATGAGACAAAGTGATAAAATATGATCTAATATCTTGCTGCCATATCCAATAATTTCCCAATCAAGCTTGAAAGCAACGTTAGCTTGATTCTCTGTCTTTGCATGGATCCTGGAATGGTGTGATGTGAATTCCCTACATGCCTTGCTGCTGCTCTGCTCAGCAGTTACTTTCCAATGATGTTTGCACATTACTTTCCCAATAGAAAAGTGCTCATTACTACCCCAAGAAACTCCCTAAGTAGATTTTTAAATTCCACACTCAGAAATGATAAACTATTAACAAAAATAGAAGGTGAACTATTAACAGAAACTTTTTAGAAAATTAATAAGTTGACTTTTGGACTTAAAATTTGTAGGTTTTGAGAAATATTTTTGAATCTGTTAACAAGAGAAAAATCCATCTTTCAAAAGAAAGATAGATTAAGACTCACAGAGTGAGTTCCAGGACACCCAGGGCTACACAGAGAAACCCTATCTCAAAAAAAAAAAAGTCACTGGCTCATACTAATACAATATTCAATCATTCTTTCAATACATATATGTTGACTTCACATGATATACTCTATACTACACATGGCAATAGGACTTTTTGGACAAAGTCACAAGCATGGTAACATATAAGAAAATGTATATTAGTTTTGAGAAGTAGAGGGAAGCCAAATGAGACTATAGAACAGTCAAGAGGTAGAAGAATGAGAATAGTATTATGACATACAAGGAGTGGTGGTGTGTGCGCGCACACCCACACCCACCCACACACTCACTCACACAATTCCATACTGATAAAGGGAGAATAAACATGAATAAAGGTTGGTAAGTTATAGGGATGGCAAAATCACTTCACTAAGGAGGAGGAGTGAGAGACACAGGGGAAGAAGGCTTAGGATAGGATGGCATAGAGGAAGCAATACATAAAAGAACTGCTCATCCATAGTCTCTGCTTCCTGTGGTGCTCATTCACTAGTTACTTACCACTCACATTTTACAGTCCTCAGATAGTGAAAAGGGACACTTAGGAACCTTACTATACTCCTCTACTATACTATGTGTATATGTGCAGATATTTGCACCCAATCAATGGACCGAAGCTGCTGACCCCTGTGGTTGAATTAGGGAAAAGCTGGAAGAAACTGAGAAGGATGACCTTGTAGGAATATATACATTCCATAGAGTTCATAGTCTTCCTCCTCTTACGTGCATTGTTAACCTGCAACATCCAGCATGAGCTCAAAATTAGATATTTTCTTTATTTACATTTCAAATGTTTTCCCCTTATGTGGTTTCCCATCCAAAAACAAAAAACAAAAAAACAAAAAAACCCTATTCCTTCCCCCTGCCCTTGCTCACCAACCCACCCTCTCCTGCTTCCTGGGACATAGAGTCTTCACAGGACCAAGGGCCTCTCCTCCCATTAATGACCGACTAGGCCATCCTCTGTTACATATGCAGCTGAAGCCATGAGTCTCACAATGTGTACTCTTTGGTAGGTGGTTTAGACGCTGGAAGCTTTGGGGTTAGTTCATATTGTTGTTCTTCCTATGGGGCTGCAAATCAGCAGCTCCTTGGGTCCTTTCTCTAGCTCCTTTATTGGGGATCCTGTGCTCAGTCCAATGGATGGTTGTGAGCCTTCCATTTATTAGTCGGGCACTGGCAGAGTCTCTCAGGAGACAGCTTTATCAGGCTCCTGTCAGCCAGCACTTGCTGGCTTCCACAATAGTGTCTGGGTTTGGTGACTGTATATGGGATAGATCCCCAGGTGGGGCAGTCTCTGGATTGTCCTTCCTTCAGTCTCTGCTCCATACTTTGTCTCTGCAACTCCTTCCATGTGTATTTTGTTCCCCCTTCTAAGAAGGATCGAAGTATCAAACACTTTGATCTTCCTTCCTCTTGAGTTTCTTGTGGTTTGTGGATTGTATCTTGAGTATTCTGAGCTTCTGGGCTAATATCCACATATCAGTGAGTGCATACCATGTGTGTTCTTTTGTGATTAGGTTACTTCACTCAGGATGATATCCTATATCCGATAGAGGGCTAATATCCAATATATTCAGAGAACTCAAGAAGTTAGACTCCAGAGAACCAAATAACACTATTAAAAAATGGGGTACAGAGCTAAACAAAGAATTCTCAACTGATGAATACCGAATGGCTGAGAAGCACCTAAAGAAATGATCAACATCCTTAGTCATCAGGGAAATGCAAATCAAAACAACCCTGAGATTCCACCTCACACCAGTCAGAATGGCTAAGATCAAAAACTCAGGTGATAGCAGATGCTGGCAAGGTTGTGGACAAACAGGATCACTCTTTCATTGCTGTTGGAATTGCAAGCTGGTACAACCACTCTGGAAATCAGTTTGGCCGTTTCTCAGAAAATTGGGACATAGTACTACCAGAGGACCCAGCAATACCACTCTTGGGTATATACCCAGAAGATGCTCCAACATGTAATAAGGACACATGCTCCACTATGTTCATAGCAACCTTATTTATAATAGCCAGAAACTGGAAACAACCCAGATGTCCTTCGACAGAGAAATGGATACAGAAAATGTGGTATATTTATATAATGGAGTACTACTCAGCTATTAAAAACAATGACTTTTATGAAATTCTTAGGGAAATGGATGGATCTGGAGGATATCATCCAATCACTTTCTAAGTCAGTAATAATTTGGGGACCTGCCTGGCTTTCTGCAGGGATTATTCTAATCCTTATGGCTATATTTGACTTCAATGCATACACATGTAGAAATTGTTAACAGTCTTGAACCTCAATTCCTAGACTTCAATAAATCCTTTATCTTCATTTTCCCTTCTTACATCAGTCCCATAAGTCTGAGAAAATGTTACGGATCTTTGAATCTGATGAAACTACTTCAAACTTAGAAACATTAAAGTTGAATACCTCATGTTTTAAATGTATTCTTTGAAAATTCTTATGTATACATAATGAATGTTGATCTTATCTGCCTCCCACAACCATTATCCCAAAATATCTCTAACACATCTTCCCCACTCATGTCCCCCTACCTTCTCCATTATCCACTGAGTTCAGTGAGTGTTGATTATACCCATGTGGACATAGGGTCATCCACTGAAGCACAGGCAAACTACCACTAAGAAGCGATTCTCTATTTATATTCTCTTATGTTCAACTACTAATAGCTCCTTAGATCTGAGAAGCCCTGTGAATTCCATTCTCCTCCATGCTGTAGAGGAATGTAAAGCCAGTAACATGGCTACTCTGGCCTGAATATAGACATGCCCCTAGTACATAGCTTTTATCCCAAACAATGAGGTTTGAGGGACAAACTGATGAATCAGAGAAAGATTTGACAGAAAAGGATACACCAAACTATCACAAGAACAGCAAAGGAAAGAAAGGCTATTAAAGAAAGTTCAGAAAGAGGCAGTGAAGTCGAGTTGAAATTTGGTTTAGTTAGTTCAGTTGAGTGGAGTTGGGAGGTGGGTCAATTAGGAGTCAGTGCAGTGTAATGGAGTTGAGTTTGTTCTTGAGTTCATGCAGTTCAGTGAAGGTGAGCAGAGGCAGTTGAAGCCAGAAAATAAGAAGGAGCAGATTAGAACAAATTGCCAGAGTCAGTCTGAGGCCAAGCAGAGCCATTCAGTGAGAAGCTGGGGTAGTAACTGGATTGGATTCACCTTAGCTTGTGCTAAGGGTTTCTCCTCAGTGCTGTCAGAAATTCGAACACTTTATCTCATTGCACAGTAGGACAGATTCATCCCCAATGTCATGTCTTAAGATTAAAGACTTGGAGTCTTTCTTAAGTCTTTCTCTAAAATTCCATTTCTCAATATTTTCCAAGTATTATCGAGGTCAATTTATTATACCTTCTTTCTTCTTTCTATGTCCATCTATCTTGATATATGTGTTTTCTCTTCATGTACTCTTCCCTTCAAACCAACCACTCAGACACTCTTTAAAGTAGTTATTTTAGGGAATAGCCTTACCACACTCAGCTCTAGTTAAAACACTTCTAAGTATATGTAGTACCTACAGTCATAACTCCAAGTTCATTACCAGAAATATATAATATTCTAAGTAATTGAGGAAGTACTGTCTCATATTCATTTTGTGTTATTCCTGACTTAAGAGAGTGTTCCAAAAGCACTAAAATGTTACATTTATTACTTTGAGGATTTTACTCTTATATTTTTTGAAATATCACTGACCCCCTAGCTTACTATTACATAAATCTAATTACCTCATGTGCATTTAAAAAAGAGAAATAGTTGTTGTTGTCTTCTAAATGGGACCTTAACATAAATGCCTACCACCATTTGCCAAGTATCAATATTAATAATTACCTTGTATATGTATGGCTATAAGAAAAAGTAAATATTAGGAAAACAAGTAGGATACAGAAGTATATTTTACGAATATGAAGGGTATATTTTTCAAGTGAAGGTTATATTTTACCAATTATATTAATGAAGAGTAACACAATATACAGCTATACATTTTTACTAAATGTTGATTATGTTTTAAAATGTTACAGAGAGTCAAGGGTAATTTTGTTAACAGCATTACTTGACAAAAAGGAAAGGAAATGTGACTCCTACAATTAGTTATTAATTCTCTCTCCCAAAGTTCAAGTTTACCAAATATGACTTTTACCCCAAAGAAACAAAATTCCTAATCCTTCCTGTAAAGTTTCTTAAGCAAAAGCCTTGAATTCCTGGTCAAGTCCTCAGGGATCCGGGTCCCACACTGAGATCATAGTCTCCTTCCCTCCATTTCATGCTTATTCCTGCTTTTTCTATCTTGTGGATAGTGCTATCTCCAAAACTAAGTTTAAAAACTGGCTACTTAGAGATTAGAGCTTCTCTTCACATTTTTCAATATAAACATAATTTCCCCTTTTAAGAAATCAACTAAGCTAAAGAAAAGCTCTGTATTTTAGTTCAAAAGCCACTTATTGTGGAAAAGATAAAATGAATAAAATTTGAATTTTGTTAAAATACTTAGCCTAGGCTAAGATCGTAAGTGAGAATAATGGGTAAGAAACTGTCTCTTGAGATGGGGTCACTAACATGACCTTATCTCTGGGGAACTCAACGTTTTACTTTATAAATCATTTATAAAGTTATATAATAGCATTATGACAGATAAAACTTTCCCAACAATAAAATTTCATATGGCTGCACATGTGTCATTGGAGGTGGGTTTTGGTATATGGTTAAAAAAAAAGCCTTAATTAGAAAGAATTGAAATAGTTTAAATTTATGTGTTGAAGATTTACAAAAAATCAGGCATTTGATGTTAAATAATAATTGACCATATCGGGTTGGAGAGTTAGCTCAGCAGTTAAGAGCACTGACCACAGAGATTTATTAACCTGCTCTTGGAAATATGCCACTAGCCTTGGATGACTGCCCCACTGAATATATCCTTTTAGAATTGTTACATTTTGATGCTTTATATTAATAATGATGTTGCCTGTTATGTCTGTGATTCACTGAATACACACTTTCAGAGTTGTAATGCTTGGATGATTTTTGTGCTTTACTGTTCCAAACGATTTTTGTTGGTATTTGTGATTGTTTCACTGGATACAGTTTCTAAGAGTTGTAATGTTTGGTTTTTTAATGTATAAAATCCCCTGCTTGAGAGCTGCAAAATACACTCAGATTCAAACTGCCTCTGTGTTTGTTTCTGTTTGTCACCGTTGAATCCTTACCCACGTAGCTTCGATGACCATCATTCCAGGGACCCCCATACCCGACTGAGGTGGTCTGTGGCATCCATCCTCTAGAGACTTGGCCTTATACTATAACCCAGGGTTCACCTAGTTCTTTCTTATTATCAATTTTACCCTTTTCTTCTAGTCAATTTCCATTCATGTCTGACTTCTGACTCACACAGAACCAATGACTCTCTACCACAGACCTGACAGCCACCATAGTTTACCAAGCAGAGAAATGGTGGAATTAATGAACATTATTATATATAAGGTATGTCACAGATATCTACCTAACATTCCACTAAAACCCTAGAGGATATACCTTCTTCTTAGTAACCCATGGAACTTTCTTCAAAACTACCACATACTTGGACACTATGCAAGTTTAAACAGATACAAGAAAATTGAAACAACACTCTGCAAACTATATGACCACCATGGAGTAAAGCTGGATTCGACAGCATAAAAAACAGCAGAAAGTAGATAACCTGATAGAAGCTAAACTACTATTGAGTGAAAATTGGGCCAAGACAAAAATAAAGAAGGAAAATAAAACCTTTTTAGAATTAAATGAAAATGAAAACACATTATACATAAGCCTATAGGAAGCAGTGAAGGCAGTTGATATATAGCACTTGGTGCATATATCAAAAACCAGGAGAGCTCTCATACTGATATCAGCACATTCAAAGGAAGAGGAAGAGGAAGAAGAGGAGGAGGAGGAAGAAGAAGAGGAGGAGGAGGAAGAGGAGGATGAAGGGAAGGAGGGGGAGGAGGAAGAGAAGAAGGAGGAAAACTAATGCCCCCAAAGAGTAGATGGCCAGAAATAATAAAATGCAGGGTTGAAGATGTGCAGCATGGTCTCCACGTGAGTCCCTAACAATTGGAGCAGAGGCTGACTCTCACTCTGTTGCCATCCTTCGGATCGCTTTCCCCTAGCTGGGCTGCATGCCTAGCCTCAATGGGAGAGGTTATGCCTAGTTCACCTGGGATTCAATGCCCCAGGATCAACTGAGACCCATGGTGGGGAGGGGCTTCTCTTCTCAGATGAGAAGGGGAAGGTGGAATGAGGGAAGGAAGAATATAAGGATGCGTCTGGGATGAGAGGAAGGAGTGGAAATGTGATCGGATGTAAAGTGAATAAATAAAGGTAAAAAACCAAAAACATAAACAGAATGCACAGCTGAGACAATGATAAAGAAACAACAAATAATAATAATAAAATTAATAGAATCGAAGTAATGAAAAGCTGGTTCTTTGGGAAGAATAAAAAAGACTCAAATTAGTAAATAAAATAAATAAGAGATGGAACAGACATTACAACAGATACCAAGGAAATTCAGAGAATCATGAGGACATCCTTAAAATTCTATATTCCTAGAGAAAGAACCCCAGGAGCTGAAGGGGTTTGCAGCCCCATAGGAGGAACAATATGAACCAACCAGTACCCCCAGAGCTTCCAGAGTCTAAACCACCAACCAACAAGAAAACACGGAGGGACCCATGGCTCCAGCTGCATATGTAGCAGAGGATGGCCGTGTTGGTCATCAATAAGAGGAGAGGCCCTTGGTCCTGTGAAAGCTTGATGCTCCAGTGTAGGGGAATGCCAGGACAGGGAAGCAGGAGCAGGTGGGTTAGGGAGCAGGGAGAGGTGGGATGGGATAGGGGGGTTTTTGGATGGGATAAAATTTGCAATGTAAATAAAGAAAACATCTAATAAAAAAAATTCTGTATTTCACCAAAGGATTGATGCTTTTGATAGAAAGGACCTTCCAAAGCTGAATCAAGAGAAAATAAACAAGTTAAACAGACTCATAACATCTATGAAAATAGAGTAGTGATTTAAAATCTCCCAATGAATACTGTTCAGGAACAGATGATCCAACACAGAATTCTACCAGTCTTTCTAAGAAGAACTAACATCCATATTCCTCAAGTTACTATGGAAAAAAGAATTGAAAGGACATTGTCTAATTCTTTTTTTAAAATTGGTTATTTTCTTTATTTACATTTCAAATGTTATCCCCTTTCCCTGTTTACACAACTCCCACAAACCCCCTATCACATCCCCCCTCTCCCTGCTTCTATGAGGGTGCTCCTCCACCCACCCACCCACCCACCCAACCACTCCTGCCTCCCAGCCCTCAAATTCCCCTGCACTGGGGCATCTATAGAGCCTTCATAGGGCCAAGGGCCTCTTCTCCCATTGATGCCTCACAAGGCCATCCTCTGCTACATATGCAGCTGGAGTCATGTGTACTCCTTGGTTGGTGGCTTAGTCCCTGGAGAGATCTGGTTGGTTTTTATTGTTGTTCTTCCTATGGGGTTGCAAACCCCTTCAGCTCCTTCAGTCCTTCCCATTACTCCTTCATTGGGGACCCAGTGCTCAGTCCAGTGGTTGGCTGTGAGCATCCATCTCTGTATTTGTAAGGCTCTGACTGGGCCTCTCAGGAGACAGCTATATCAAGCTCTTTTCAGCAAGCATTTCTTGGCATCCACAATAGTGTGGTGGTTTGGTGACTATATGGGATGGATCCCCAGGTAGGACAGTCTCTGGATGGCCTTTCTTTCAGTCTCCCCTCCACACTTTGTCTCCATATATGTTCCCGTGAGTATTTTGTTCCCTCTTCTAAGAAAGACTGAAGCACCCACACTTTTGTCTTCCTTTTTTTTTTTTTTTTTTTTTGAGCTTCATGTGGTCTGTGAATTGTATCTTGGGTATTCTGAGCTCTTGGAGTAATGTCCACTTATCAGTGAATGCATACCATGTGTGTTCTTTTGTGATTGGATTATCTCATTCAGGATGATATTTTTCTAGTCCCAACCATTTGCCTAAGAATTTTATGAAGCCATTATTACCTTGATACAAAGCTACACAAAGAAACCAAAAAGAAAATTATAGGCAAACATCTTTATTAACAAAGATGCAAAAATTCTCAATAAAATACTTGCAAACAAAATTTAAGAACACATTAAAAAGATTTATCCACCATGATCAACATGGCTTCAACCCAAAATTAATGAATTTCGTCTACCATATAATCAGACTAAAAGACAGAAACCTACATAGTCTCATCTCATCACATGCAGAAAAAAAATCCATTGTCCCTTCATGATAAAAGTTTTGGAAAGATTAGGGCTGTGGTTCTCCACCTTACTAATGCTGCAACCCTATGAGACAGTTCTTTATGTTGTGGTGACCCCTCACCATAAAATTATTCTCATTGCTATAACATAACTGTAATTTTGCTATGAATTTTAATGTTAAGTATTTTTATTTATTGATGGTTTTAAGCAACTCCTGGGGAAAAATCATTTTACCTCCAAAGGGGTCCCAACCCACAGGTTGAGAACTCATGGAGACAAGAGGCAAACCTCAACATAATAAGTTGATTTACATCATGCTCACAAACAACACCATCCTAAACAAAGAGAAACTCAAAGTATTTCCATTAAAATGAAGAATACAAGGGTGTGATTTTTCTACAAAACAAAACAAAACAAAACAAAAAACTGTGTGAGGAAAATTCTAGAGCTAATAAACACTTTCTCCAAAGTAGACAGAAAATTAACATGCAGAAATTAGGAGCCTTCCTGACATACAAATGAAAAACAGAAATAAATCAGAAGAGAACAATACCTTTCACCATAGCCTCAACAACAATAACAAAAATATATTGGAATTACTGGAACCAAGTAAGTGAAAATTTCCAAAATAAGACTTCGTGACATTGAAGAAAGAAACTGAAGAAGATAGTAGACGTAAAGATGCTCTGTGTTCATGTATCAGGATTAATATTTTAAAAATGGCCAACCAACAAAGCCGGGCGGTGGTGGCGCATGCCTTTAATCCCAGCACTTGGGAGGCAGAGGCAGGCTGATTTCTGAGTTGGAGGCCAGCCTGGTCTACAGAGTGAGTTCCAGGACAGCCAGAGCTACACAGAGTAACCCTGTCTCGAAAAACCAAAAAAAAAAAAAAAAAAAAAAAACAACCTATAGATTTGATGTAATTCCCACAAAATCCCAACATAATTCTTCACAAAAATTAAAAACAAAATCTTCAGGGTCATATGGAAATACAAAAATCAAAGGGTAAGTAGAACAATTCTGAATAATAAAAGCATATTTGGAAGTAACATATACCAGATTTCACATTGTATTATATAGCTATAGTAGTAAAAACATCATGGTATTGATACAAAAATAAACATGTTGACCAAGGGAATTAAATTGAAAAGTTAGATATAAGTCCACACATAGACACCTGACTTTTAACAAAGAAGTCAAAAATACATACAGGGGTTAGGGGGATGGGCATCTTCAATAAATAGTACTAGTCAAACTGGATAGCTGCATATAGAATGAAAATGGAGCCATATTTATCACTCTGCACAAAACTCATCTCCAAATGGATCAAGGATCTCAACTTAAGAGCCGAAATCCTGAATCTGACAAAACAGAAGGTAGAAAACAGTCTTGAGTTTCCCGACACAGGAAAGCACTTTCTGAACAAGTTCCCAGAAAGCACATGTGTAAAATCTAAAAATTAGTGATTGGAACCTCACAAAGCTAAAAAGTACAGCAAAGGAGCAAAGTGACAGCCTACAGAAAGGTGCAAAGTGTTTATCAGTAATACCTCTGATAGAGGGCTATTATCTATAATATACATAAAAGTGAACACAGGGGCTGGAGAGATGGCTCAGTGGATAAGAGCACTAGCTATCTTCCAGAGCACCTAGGATCACTTCCCAGAACCCACACAGCAACTTATAACTATATAAAACTCCAGTTTCATAGGATCTGACACCTTCACACAGACATACTTGGAGACAAAACAGGAATACACATGATATAAAAATAAATAAATTTAAAATAACAAAAACCAAAAACAAACAAACATCCTTAACTTCAAGAAAATAAGCACCCTAATTAAGAATTGGGGTATACAACTAAACTGTCAAAAAAATGAAGCACAAATAGTGCTAGTCAAACTGGATAGCTACATATCCAGTTTTAAAAATGTTCATCTTTCTTAGTCTTTAGTGAATGTAAATTAAAAGTACTTTGAGATTCCATATTATCTGAGTCAAAGAGGCCAAGAATAATAAAACAAATGACAGCACATGCTGGCAAGGATGCAGGGAGAGGGAGATAGTTATTCACTGCTAGGAGAAGCGCAAACCTGTACAGTCACAATGAAATCAGTATGAAGGCTCTTCAAGATGCTGAAAACTTCTCTACGACATGATCCAGCTATACCATATATCTGAAGGACTCTACATCCTACTACAGAGATACTTGCTCCTCCATGTTCTCTGCAGGTCTATTTATACTAGTTAAAAGTTAGAAACAGCCTAGATGTCCTTGGGACCAAGGGTGGGGTGGAATCTTTCAAGTAAGGATACATAGAATACAGTGTTATAACAAAATAAAGGGCAAGGTAGGCAGGGTAAAGGAGGCAATGTGAGAAGGGACAAGTACCATAAAATGTCTTTTGAAAAGCCATTAGAAAATATGCTACTATAGAAGCTTCTAGAATGTGTGTGTGTGTGTGTGTGTGTGTGTGTGTGTGTGTGTGTAATGAATTTAAATGAAGTTACAACATAATGGAGGAAACAATTCACCCAATTTGAAATCATATGTCATCAAGTAAACCTTCCAGTACCAGGAATGGCTTTCATCGTGACTCATTGGCCTAGGGAGTCCCATAGACTCCACAAATACCACAGGCTACTGAAAAACCTTTTTGGTTTCTCTCCACAACTGGATGGTAAGACTCTACTGCTGAAAACTCCACTTCCTTATCAACACTGAGAAATTGAACTGGTTCCCAACTAGAAATCCATTCCTACTAACTGGCACTCATGATACTTGAAGGTAACTTAATGCACTCTTGGGGGGTAAAAAGTAATCATCACTACTGCTCAACTACCCTGAGACCCAGAGTGTCAACCCACCTGCAGATTTGCCCACTAGTGCAATCATGGTACAAACATCTTTGGAGTAAATAGCCAATTTTTGATTTGCTTTAAGGTCCATTCCATGAGATGAAATCCATGCCTGAGAAGAATTGAGCCTAGATGGTCCTGGGCTGGAGGAGAAAACCTACTACTACTATTCTACTAAGTAACACAGCAATACGATGTTTTCGAACGACACAGTACTATAGTCATAGATCAGTATATTCCTCGACCCTTATCAGAAAAGTGGCTTCTTCTAGTAGATAATAATTAACACAGAGACTCACATCTTGACAATGTGCACAGAGTTACTGACTTTGGAACACTAATCATTAGACAGATGTCTTTACCATCATACCTCTCCTCTATATGGAAACGGGAGCATAAACATTGTAAAACCAGAGATGATGGATGGTTCAAAGGAAATAGCATCTTTCAGACACATATGAACGCACAGATGAATGTAATAGAATTCACAAGATGTGCACAGGTTAAAAACAGACAAAATTCTGACACTGAGAAGGGAAAGTAGATACGGAGCCCCAGTTTTAACCAAGAAGTTGTTTGCAATTGATACCTGCTGGCAAAATTCGTTTCCCAGTGTATAGATAGATATAGACTTCAGGACAGGTCTCATGCCAGAAGTAGGTACCCAACAGAAATGGACTCCATGTTTTTAGTTGTTTGTTTGTATGCTTTTTGTTTCATTTGCTATTGTGCCTTACTGAGTTTTTGTTTGTGTTGATTTTCTTTTTCTTTTTTTCTGGGTACTTATTTTGAGAGAGAAAACATGAATTGGATAGAAAAGAAAGTGGGAAGGTAGGAAAAATCTGGAAGGATTTGGGGAATAGGAAGGATATCATCAAAACATATTGAATGAAAAATATTTAAAAGAAACAACAATTAACATAAATATATGTAAATAAATATAAGCCCCTCTCATGCTTATAGCGTGCACATGTGCATGTGTTCTCTCTCTCTCTCTCTCTCTCTCTCTCTCTCTCTCTCTCTC
>JADRCD010228673.1:9914-25320 GCA_019843815.1 Montemys delectorum
ACACACACACACACACACACACACACATACACACACACACACATGTAGAGGGGTGTTAAAATAGAATCCAAGGCTGGGGATGTCAGTAGTGCACTTGCCTGTCATGTACAAGGCCCTTGGCTTCATGCACCGTATTGTTAGTAAGTTAGTAAGCCATTATCAGGATTAGAAGACACTAGGGCTGGACTCCTTCCCCATAATCATCAGTTGATAAAGGCAATAACTAGAACTAAAGACTCCATCTACTGTTCAGAAAAAGGTGACATGGTCCTATCTTTGTCTCTGGGAGAAACTGCCACGGTCACTAATGAATAGCTACCTGGTTCTAGGAGGCCTAAATGTATTTCATGGAAAGCTTTCTGATAAAGAACAAGGGCATCAAAAGAGTTTATCAATCACCTGGACAGTGGCTGGGGAGATGGCTCAGCAGTTAAGAGTTCTCACTCCTTTTGTAGCGGACCAAGATTGGTCTTTCAGCACCTACACCGAGAAGTCTCACAACTCTCTGTAACTCCAGTTCCAAGGGATCTGACGTGCTCTTGTGGCTTCTGGGGGTACTTTCAGGCATGTGGTACACATAAACTCATGCAGGTACACATAAACACGTGCATAAATAAAAAAATAAATAGATACATTTTATTTATTTATTTTTACCTGCCTATAGAATTTCTGTGAGTTTCACATCATGTACCCCAGTCACCTCTCCATCCCCTCATTTCCACCCATTCCCCTTCCAACCTCCCCCTAACCCCCCAAAATAAAACACACAAACAAACAACAAAAAGCATTGAAAACATTTCATCATGGAAGCTGTAGAGTATCACAGTATGTCCACACATCTTTATTTGCAAATGTTCATTGCAATGAGTCATTGATCTGGTTCAAAGTCTCTGGCTTCTGTGACACTATCAATATTGGATCCTCACCAGGACTCCTCCTGGTTGTCCCATTGTTGCCCTGTATCATGGAGATCCTGCAGATTTGGAACAGTAGGACTGGCCCTTTCACATGTCTCAACCATTTGCAGATGCTATAGATTTGGAGGTGGGCCAACTCGCAGCCCTCAATCTGGGCCTGGGTGGTAGCTCAGCTGGTCATCCCAGCAGTTCTCTTTTATCCACAGTACTTGGGCAAGCTCTCCAACACTGCTCTGGCTAGGCCACTGTCAGCAGAAGGCAGGGCCAGCTCCCCTGCTCTCATGTCCTCAGGGTCTGCTCACCTGCACCGACACCTCCAGAGTCAGCTCCACTGTGCTGTCCAGGCGAGGTACAGGGCCTGCTTTCCTGAGTGCTACATCCATCAAGGGGCAGGACAAGCTCACCAGCTCCAGGGCCGGTTCTCCCAACTGCTGCAGGGGGCTGGGGGTGAGCAGGAATGGCAGCGCACACGCGCGCACACACACACACACACACACACACACACACACCATCTCACAGCAGACTGAACTCTCCCAAGCTCTCGTCCTCGCCCTCGTGGCTGGCTCACCTTCTCTCTCAACCATGAGCACAGCCCTGCTGTGCTTTCCAAGCAAGGAGCAGTACCCACTCTCCTAAGTGTTGCAGCTGGTAAGGGACAGAGCTAGCTCTCCTGAGCTCATGACCCTGTGGGAGGCTTTCTCAACCACCAGAGTAGGGAACATCGCCTCGACGCCCACTCCACTCTACAGCAGATGAGTGGCAGGGTCGCAGCTCTCCATGCTCGCTCATTCCCTCGGAGCTGGCTTGCCACATCTCTGCCGCCTGGGCAAGGGACAAAGCCTGCTCTTCTGAGTGCTCCCACCAGTGACAGATGAGGTCAGCTTTCCAGAACGCTGCAGGCAGTGAAGGGCAGGAACAGCAATGCATAGCCCCTGGGTATCCACATGGTCCCTGGCAGCTACCTAACCAGGAACATACCCCATGTTCTCCAGTGGTAATATGAGCCACAGACCCCTGCAACTGCATAGCCACAGACTCAGACATTACCCTCAATGGCAACTAAGGCTGTGTGTGACCTCACCAGGGTGAGGGGCAGGGTTCAGGTGATGGGGCAAGCCACTCATAACAGGCTACTCCACCCTCAAGTCTCCAGTCCCATCTCTCCTTATGACACTAAAGCTATTCCACTTCTATTTTTTTCTCTCCTGTCCGACCACAACACACTCCCACTGGGCACATGGCTGGCTGGCCCCTAGGAGACATTATCAATTCGTATGGAGCGGAATGCTAACAAGCGAGTGTCTATGGCCAGCCTGTGCCCTGTATAAGAGGGCAGATCTGTGGGTGACATGGCCATCCACAGGTCTCTGACTTCCTCCTCCTGTCCTGTGCTGCCAGGATTTGATATGACTTGATTTGATTTGATATTAATTTTGTGAGTCTTGACCATAAGACAGCCTTGGCCAAGAAGCCAGGCATCAAGCTAGGCTGAACAAAGGACTGCCACCTGCTCTGCCCCTGTATCTCTTTGCCCATCGGGAATGCTACCCGGTATAGAGACTTCAGAAATCACGTAAAGCCTACCTACAGTGTAGATCAGCACAATGGTCTCTTGGCCACTGTCCACTTTCACTGTTTGAGAGAGTTATCCTCTACCACACAGTATACTCTGTCTTCTACATGCTATGTCTCATGTGAATTCTTTCAATGGTGATCATAAGGATCAGGAAGTGGAGGAGGAGCCAGAGAAAGCTTCTAGTGACAGTATAAGCCAAATAAATAAATAAATAAATAAATAAATAAATAAATAAATATGAAAAAGAAAAGAAAAATACGGTTTTCCGGCATTCATGCGCCCGATGCCAACACTAGGGGGCAGCATTTGTACGAGTAATCAGTAAACTGATAACTTGCATCTTTAAAGTATAGTTTATACTTTTTTTTTAAGCAGAAAAGTTTAAACACATATGTTATCCCTCTTACTGTGTGTCTTAGTCAGGGTTTCTATTCCTGCACAAACATCATGACCATGAAGCAAGTTGGGGAGGAAAGGGTTTATTTGGCTTACTTCCAATTGCTGTTGATCACCGAGGAAATCAGGACTGGAACTCAGGCAGGTCAGGAAGCAGGAGCTGATGCAGAGACCATGGAGAGATGTTCCTTGCTGGCTTGCTTCTCCTGGCTTGCTCAGCCTGCTCTCTTATAGAACCCAAGACTTCCAGCCCAGGGATGGCACCACCCACAAAGGGCCCCACCCCCTTGATCACTAATTGAGAAAATGCCCCACAGCTGGGTCTCATGGAGGCACTTCCCCAACTGAAACCCCCTTCTCTGTGATAACTGCAGCCTGTGTCAAGTTAGCACACAAAACTAGCCAGTACACTGTGTCTATGTCTTTGAGCCTAGTAAAAATAATATCCTTCAAGACCAAATATTTGTATTAAACTACACTGTGGTTCCATGTAATCCAGACCCCAAATAATGGTATGCTTTCCATCTAATAAAATAATAATAATAATAATAATAATAATAATAATAATAATACCTTTCATACAATAATCTGAGTGTAGATAACCCTTGAGAATCTCACTGCATGGATTACTTAAGCACCTCTAGGTTTTCTTGTCTTGTTCTGGGCAGAGGACAGCACTGTTGTTCAGATTCCCGTCACTGAGAAAAACAGTGTAATAAATGATCTGTTTGGTTCTGGGTCCACGTGTGGTCATGCAGAATATCATGGTAGATCCACAAAATGGAGCCGAGTAACTCACCTCAGACAGGAGGCAGTGATGAGCAGAGAAAGCATCCTGTCCCCGAGAGTACACCACTGTCTTGGTTATTTTTCTACCCCTGTCACAAATACCACGATTCAGAAAATGTATAATAGAATTTAATGTAGGGCTTGCAGTATATAGGGTGAGTCTGTGGCCATCACAGCAGAGATTGTGATGCCAGGCAGGCAGACAGACATGGTGCCGGAACGGTAGATGAGACATTGCATTGTGGTCCACAAGCGTGAGGCAGAGAGAGAGAGAGGGAGGGAGGGAGAGAGACAGAGAGACAGAGAGACAGAGGGGGGACAGACAGAGAAAGAGACAGAGAGAGACAGAGAGAGACAGAGGAAGAGACAGAGAGACAGAGAGTGAGAGCTAACTAGGAATGATGTGGGCTTTTCAAACCTCAAAGCTTGCCTCCAGTGACACACCTCCTCCAAGGATAACCTCCTTATCCTTTGCAAGCAGTTCCACCAACTGAGGACCAAGTATTCCATCATGAGCCTATGGAGGCCAGTATTGTTCAAACCACCACACTACCCGATGACTTAGTTTCTCCAAAAGCTCCCCCAAACATTTCATCACCTCCTGTTTTGGTTTTTTGCCAGCTAATATAATAAAATGCTCAATTTACATGAGAAATTGTTTCTTCTGGCTCACAGTTCCAGGTTTAGCCTTCCATGTCAGGGAAACCAAGTCAACCGGAGTTTGCAGCAGCTGGATGTGTTGCATCCCCAACCAGGAACAAATAGCAATGGAAGCATGCTGTTGCTCAGCTCACTACTTCACATATACCCTAGCCAAAGACTGGTGCCACCCGACTGTTACAGTCAAGACATGGACGGCTACACAAACACCTCCCCCCCCCCCGTGGGTGATTCTAGATTCTGTCAAGTTGACAATTAACACTAATCATCACACCTCCCAAGTACAAATACACCACCAATTAATGACTCCATCAATAGATTAATCCATTGGTGAGCTAAGAGCCCTCTTGGTCCATGCACCTCTCCATAATGAATCCATAAGCCGGGGACCAAGCCTTTAACACATGGGCCTTTAGGTGGTCGGGGACATTTCATATCTAAACTATTACACGCTCAAGGAATAGATAAACAATCCAAGATGAAAGCAACACATCAAAGGAAGCACCGCTCCTTTGAACAGGGTCCCTTTAGTTGGATGACACATCTGTTGACATGCTATGCAGGAGCCATGGTCACCTAGCAGAAAGCAGGGCTCCCTATGGCGGCACATAGTGGAGTCCGGGGGAAACACCAGTTTCGTGGCTTAAATGTGAAATGTTTCCAAGTGTGTTGAACACTTGGTCCCAGGGGGTGGTAATGCTATTTTGGGAGGTTTTGGAAATTTGAGAAGGTGAGGCCTAACTGGGAAGTGCATCACTGGGTATGTCTGTGTCTTTAACAGTGGTACTTCGTCCCATGCTTTACTTCTTCCTCCTTCCTTTCCCCCTCCCTTCTTCTTCCCCTTCCCTCTTCTTTTCTCTTACTCATCCTCTCGCCTTCTTTCCCCCCTTCAGTTCTGACTCCTGCTCTTCCTCCTTTCTACCCCCTATGAGATAAAGAATCCATGCCTCCTCATCCTGTAGCCATCCTGACGTTCTGCTAAAGCCACCAGACTGAACCCTGTGAAGTGGCGGGCCAAATCAAATCTTCTGTCACTTGGGCCGTTCCCTCGGGGATTTTGGACACAGCTATGGAACGTTAGCGCACACAACTAGTTATCTGAACCCCATCTAGCTCAGAGAATAATGTGGAACGTGACCTCCAGGCACAACTTGGTGGTTGCCAGCTTGAACTCCCAGCAACTGATATCTGTAAGTTGCCTGTGATCTTGTAGATAACACGAGTTACGTTCATTGGTTTTCACCAAGCTATATTTGAATGGTATCGTTTCTTTGGTCTTTTGTTGGTTGCCTATGTGGGTAAGTAGACATTTGTTCATCCCCGGGAAAAGTTAACCATGGTTGATCCAGACCAAAAAAAAAAAAAAAAAAAAAAAAAAACAAGTTTAAGTAAATCATTGATATCAGAGGCCACACACACCCAATGTCTGCGCTGACTACATTAACACTAGCTGCCAAAACCACAGGTCCCAAGCATGTGTGCTGTGGGGGAAGACTGGTACTCCAGAGCTGTACTGCTTGTGCTTGTTCACTGACTGTTGAAGCTGGTATCTCTAATGAACAGGTAAGCTTCCCTTCACAGTACAATGCAGAGAGAAAAGCTATTCCATTTGATCCATCTGCAGCCAGCAAAAGGCGGAGATAGCATGGAACAGCACACACACACACACACACACACACACACACACACACCAGGATGTTTTGGTCCAAAAGGACACATCCACTCGCAGCCCAGCATCTAGGATGCAGGCAGCTGCCACATCAGGAAATGTGCCTGGGAGGGAGAGGAGGAAGCTGACTGTTGTGAGTGGATTTCTGTCTGTCAAGGTATGTGTCACTCTTGGAGGACAGATGACGCTCATGATAGTGCCACCTGCCTCTTCTGTCTGGGTTATTTTAATTTGGTGTCTGTGTTAGTGTGTGTGTGTGAGTGTGTGTGTGTGTGTGTGTGTGTGTGTGTGTGTAGTGTATATGTGCACACTGCTAAAGACCACAACTAGTCCTTGAACATATCAGGTAAGCTCTCTACCACTGAGCTATATACCAAACCCACTGCCTTCCAAGGTGGTGTTGGCACTGTCATCTTTGTGTGACAGCTACAGTTACACTGGAATTCACATAGCAGAGGAACATGGAATTTGGGAGGAGACTCTGAACATCATTCTCAACATGAGAACATGAGCCACTTTCGGTATGACAAGAAGTCAGGAGTGGGTGCCAGAGAAGGGATTGGCTTTCTGGGTCATTTGATTGAGTAGAAACAATTCACTAACCACTATGTGGGTCACCACATTTTGTTTTCCATTCAAGAAATTCGCCTGCTTCATTTAAATTCGAATATGTATTGGCACAGCTAAAGTGGAGAGCCACAGACACCGTAAATAACTGGAATTTACATTTATACTGAGACCCTTCTGCAGCCAAGCCAGAGAATGGGGACTGGGAAACAGTTGGACTGAATTTAAATTTCCGTGTGGTGAGCTGGTATCCGTGACCTCAATCATCAGGATTCTCAGAGACTGAAAGCTTTTGAATCCTTTCTCCACTCTCAACAATCAGTGTTCCAGCCCGAGCCAATAGATTATTCCCACAGACGTACACATTCGAAGATCCAACTTCTACATTAATCTTACGTCCTTTACATGGACTTCATCAACACGGCAACCCCCACTCCCAAAACAATGAGTCCAATAACTATAGTTTAATCTAACAATGTACTAGTTTAAACCCCGGAATCCCGGAGCATGCATGCAGTTCTCTGCCATGACCACCAGAGGACACTGTGTGACCACTTACTGCAATGGCATGGCCTCCATTCAACAGTTTGCAAAGTTAGCCTTCTTCAAAACCATAGAGGATCCAGTTAAAGCGTGACCAGTAGTCAATATGGAGACTGTAACTGCAAAATAGCTTTTATTTAGAGTCTCAGGAACTGCTATTTGAAAGGTTGTTTGAGTAAAGGCAGAGTATATCCAGAAGAGAGAACTAAGGACTTGGTTAAAGAAATTGAAAGCTACAATGGTGGGGATGAAGAGCCTTCAGCGTCAGAACTGATTGGTCAGTTTGCAGTCACCGGCACAGCTCTGGCTACAGCTGTGCACAGTGCTAGCTCAGGTACAACACTTTAGCTGGCCCTAAGCTCCGTTTTAGGCACCACCTTAAATGGAATTTCCTGGGTTCCAAAAGTACTCATTTACCAATGCTATTCCTTTTTATTTAGTTTTTTTCACACACACACACACACACACACACACACACACACACACACACAAAAGTGTAAGGTCATTCACACACCAAAAGACCTTGGCAGCAGCAGCAGCAGCAATGGAGAGAAGGAAGAGAGGAAGACAGGGAGCCTTGGACTTGGTCCTGGTTAGTTTTTCTCAACCTGACAGGAACTGCAGTCATTTGGGAAGAAGGAATCTCAACGGAGAGAATGCAGATTAGGTTTTATCACAATAGTAAAGCTTCATTACAGTTACTAATTTACAGCCTCATTCGGTTTCCATTGGGTAAACAGGAGCATGCTTAATCAGAAGTGTGGGACCATACAGAACACTGCTGAACCTAGACTGTGCAGAGTTCAAGGCTGGGTGGGGGGCCAGGGCCAGGGGCGGGGGGTGCACACGCTCTTGTGCACAGAAGGAGGGAAAGGGGCGTTTGTAGCAGCCCGAGGTCTGAGGAAAGCTGGTTCTATCCCCAGTACTTATTTCAGCACAGCAAGAAGATCACCATTTCTCACTGCAGACAACTCTAATTCTTTTGACTTTGGTGCATCTTACTCACCCGACCATCCCTCCTCTAGCTCAGGAGAGCGCCCTGCCCCCACCCTGTCTGCTCACAGTACCCTGTAATCTCTGCTCCCACTGAGGTTCTGTGGGTTCCCTATTTTCCTCACTCCCCTCCAAGCCTAGCTGGATTACAGAGGTAAGTTTAGGATTATGAATAAAAACTAAATAAGAGATAAAAGATAAAAATAAACCTTGGCCTCTGCCGTGCTGGTTTCGGTCAGAATTTTATCACAGCAACCGAGAAGCAAACTAGGGTAGACTTTACAAGCAGAATATCCAGATCCTAACTGAAGGCTGAGGAGACGGCTCGGCAGTACAGGACCAGCCTCGTAAGCATGAAGACATGAGCTTGCTCTCCAGGATCCATGTAAAGAGCAGAGCAAGAGGATCTGGACTTTGATGAGATGGGAGGCAGAGACAGGAGCTTCTCTAGAGGGCCGGGTAGCCTGGCCTAGGAGGCCAATGATAAAGGGTCTCAATCAAAAAGAGAAGGCATCTGAACACTAAGAGCCAAGGCTGCCTGCCCTCTCAACTCCGCGAATGCCCCACATACGCACACAAATGCACATACATTCCCACAAAAAAAATAATTGAGAAATGGATTAAAAACTGCATTTAAAGAGCAAAATCACATCTAAAGAGCTAGAACTTGTTGGGGGTCCAAGAGTCACCCACAAACCACACGAGCACCAATCTCAGTCAGACAGGGATGGTTTATAGAACGCACACCCTAAGACTGACTGAGCAGTCAGGGCCATCGTTCAGAATTCAGGGGATGAAGCTATGACCTCAAACATTTTTCAAGACTGGCTGTCTTAGGGTTTTATTGCTGTGAACAGACACCATGACCAAGGCAACTCTGATAAGGACGACATTTAATTGGAGCTGGCTTACAGATTCAGAGGTTTAGTCCATTATCATCAAGACAGGAGCATGGCAGTGTCCAGGCAGGCATGGTACAGGAGGAGCTGAGAATTCTACATCTTTATCTGAAGGCTGTTAGCAGAATACTCACTCCCAGGCAGCTAGGACAAGGGTATTAAAGCTCACACCCACAAGGCCACACCTACTCCAACAAGGCCACACCTCCCAACAGTGCCACTCCCTGGGCCAAGCATATACAAACCATCACAGTGGCTTGCAGGGGAAAAAAACCACAATGATGTCATGTGCAGGTACAGCAAGTGCCGCCCAGTGGTCGGCTCTGACCCAAGCTATTTTGGCTAGCTAGACAGCACAGTTCTAACTTACCTTTATTCTGATTGGTCCTAAGTGGGGCTTACAGTTGTCGAATTTCTTAAGATTAACAAACCTCAGAACACAGAGAACATAAACAGGGTATGTGGTTGGCATGAACCTGCTCTGAGTTATTTTTCTGTGTCAGTGGCTGGCAGGCACATTACAGCAACAGTATGAAATAACTGGTGGTTATGGAACAAAATGGCTACAGCTATGCTGGGTAAGGGTGGGGCAGGCCTCAACAGAACTAAAACTTAGCAGAAAGAAAAGGAAAATTGTCATGATTTTAGGTTGGTTGCTAATTTCTTAAAAGGGCAAGCAAGAAAATGAGTAAAGGATATGTTGGCTTTTGTGGTAATTACATTTCTCACTGCTGTGACCCGACAAGAAGCAATTTCAAAGGAGAGGGGATCATGTTGGCCTTTGATCCCAGGATATGGTCCATCATGGAGGGCAGGCATAGCAGCAGGAGCTTGAGGCACTCTACATCCAGTCAGGAAGCAGAGACATGAGGTGCTGATGCTCTGCCCACTTGCTTGTTTTATTTAGTGAGTGAGGAACCCATCCACAATGCCTGCCACAGCCAGGGCAAGCCTCTTCTCTTCCGTTAAATGCTTCAGGAAACACCCTCCCTGACACACTTAGTGGGGTTGTACAGGACAATCCTCTGAGGCAAACTGCCACCATCTCCCTGAGTTCAGTTATGCCTGCTTATAGTATCATATGGGCTCGTTGGCTGTTGATCTCCCTTCACAGGATGGGTAGGGATGGTCGTGAGAGTATCCAGTCATTTCTCCCAACTACCTGTATGTAATTCTGCCCTAATTACAGGTAGCCCCCGGAAGGAGCTAGAAACACAACCTGGGAAGAACTAGGGAGGGGTCTCCATCTATGGAGACTTAGAGGAGTCATCATCCAGCTGAGTACAGAACTTCTAGTGTGGATGCTTTAAAATCACCCACCTCCTGCCTGTAACCCCTCCCCTATCATTCTGTAAACCCGACAAATTCAGTGCGCCCCAGAGTGAACGTCAGTGGAATGTGTTCCTCCCTTTGTCATTGGAACCTTAGGAATAGCTGATGACATAGTTTATCTCTTCCTGGGGTAAAGGAATTCAATGGCCATTCAAAACCTGATCAAATTGACAATGAAAGTTAGCCATCACACATGTCGTCAGAATTTTCTCCAGCAGAAAGAAAAACTCGCTAATAAGTGCATGTCTTTAAATGTGGATTTCAAAAAGCAGAATTTCAAGGCCAGACTGAACTACATTGTGAGTTTTAGGCTACCCGGAACTAACACATGGAGATTTGTATCAAAACAAAAACAAAGGGGCTGGAGAGGCTAACAACCCGCAGAGCCCAGACCCTGTGCCCTCTTCACCTCTCTGAGCACACTGTGTGCTTACTCACAGGCAGGAAAACAGTCACATGCACAAAATAAAACAAGTCCTTTTTTTAAAGTTACAGAGTAGATAGATGCCTGAGCCATCAGAACCAACACGCAGAGCGCAGGCACCTGACATCAGTGCGATGCACTACTGCTCTGTATGATGCTTTCTACAGCTGAGCATCTAGAAATAGCCTGGCCTGTGAGTTTAGTCTAATCCCCAGTCCTGATTTTTAAAGTGTGTTCCTGTTACAGCAGTGCTGTAAGGAGGAAATACAAAGAGACACAGATCACTGGGATACCGGCTGCCAGTCTAGATACAGGCTCAGAGAGAGGCCCTGCCTCAAGGGAACAAGGCAATCTTCTTCTCACCTCCATATGCAGATGGAGTTTCAGGCACAAATCAGGCTGTGAAATTACCTTTAGCAAAAATCTAGTTTTGTTTAAAATGTGCAAATCTTAGAAAGAATGAAAGACCCCAGCCTTGTCACTCTATGGAATATGCCAAAGCTTGACATAATAAAATCCATTCTGTACAGAGTGCCAGCTGGTGAAACAGATCATTTTATACACCATTGCAAAATAGATCACCCATTAAACCAAGAATTTGTCAACAACAAAGACTTTAAAAATTGATGTAAGTAGTATACTTAAACCTGAACAATGAGGCAAGGTTTTGCCATGCTATCTCTTTCAATCTTTCGATGTGATTTCACCTAGTTTTACACTGTAAGAAAATGAGCCAGGAATATACCATCAAAAAGGCAGGCACACAGGCCATGAGTTGACTCTTGCAACACCAGCAGGACACTGTAAGTGGTGCTTCCCCAACTTAGAGGACTAACCTGTTGTCACATCTTACAACTCCACCTCTCTGTGTTGGGATTTCTCTCCAGAAACAAATTTCAATCGGAAAGTAAATAAATAAGCACATAAATAAACGTTAACTTGCTGTGATGACTAAGGTTGAAAGTTTCAATGAAATCAGTCTTGCTAAAACGTTGTAGAAGAAAGTGTGTGTAGGAATCCCATCCTAGTCCATGAACTAGGAGTTGAAAGGTTTTTTTCCTCCCTCACTCGTATCTTATCTCTCTTCCCGAAGCCTCCAAGCATCCCGAAGCATCGGTAACATCTCCCCGGATTCCTTCATGAGACTTTTTTTTTTATTTCCAAAAGGTCGATTTTATTCCATTGATTTAGGAAGAAATGTTGCAATTATACTAATAATATCAAAAATTAATGAGGCCAGCCTGGTCTACAGAGTGAGTTCCAGGACAGCCAAGGCTACACAGAGAAACCTTGTCTCGAAAAAACAAAAAATAAAAAATAAAAAATAAATAAATAAAAATAAATAAATAAGTAAAAGAACAATTAAATACTTTAAAAATGAGAAAATAAACAAGAAAGAAAATATTACAAATGTGCAAATAAAAGTAACAGTTTTACTGTGGCTGAACAGTTCTTTATGGAAATTGATAAGCTGATCTAAACTTCATGAGGAAGTGAAAGGGACGTGAGTTAAGTGTAAAAAAAAATCTAAAAGAAGAACAAGTCTAGGTTCAAAACCTCATGTAAAACTACATTGAGAAATATTGTTGGAATTTTTAATTATTGAAATGAAGAATATTAAGTCTCTTTAGAATCACATGAAAAATAACTTAAAGCAGAAGTTTGAGTAAATTAGATTGTTATGGTAAAAACAAGGTTCAACACCGATGGCCATTTATGAAGTTTGGTTTTAGACATAGTGAGTAAAAATTAAAAAAACAATAACAACATCATCATCATCAAAATGCTTGAGTGCTCCTGTAGTACTGGAGACAATTAAATTAGTATAACTCTCTATGGTAGCAATTTGGGAAAACACATGTTAAATCTTAAGTAGTTTGGTTTAGGAATTGTATGGAGACACAAGATGAATTTTAGCATTTTTGTTATTCTATTTACATTTTTTTGTTCATGCTTCTTTTTTTTAAACTTTTTTTATTTTTACTTTTATTTTTAGAAGGCAGTAAGAAGTGCTCTGGAAGGTGGGCTAGAGCAAGAGAGACTTGCACCTGCGTTGCCAAGCAACTGTTGCTGAGCACCTGGACCTCTCAGTTTATGGTCACGGTGCTCCCCCTCCTGGCAGCGCTGGGCAATCACTGAAATTCACGTTGGGATTGTAGCATTTTGTCAGAGACATGACCAAAATAGAACCTCCTATCCCCATGTTGGTAGAGGTAACTTTAAAAAGTTAAGAGGTTGAACCATAGGTTTAAAAAAAAAAAAAACTGTTTCCTACAAGCTAGCATTATAGGAATAATTAGAATTCCAAAATAAAATACTATCTCCAATAGCATTGCCCTCAAATTGAAGTCCTTAAATACAAGTCCTACAGAATATATACAGATAACATTTTCACAAGACCTTGAAATGAAGTGTAAAGAAGCCAAGAGTTTACAAATAAATGCAGAGCAATTCTTTGGTCATTTGCAGTGAGGTTGGATCACAATGATCATTCTTTTTAACTGTCTACACAAGCAGCAGAGTAAATGCTCAGTGAAAATAGCAACAGTTTCTAACCCTACAACAGATACACAAAACTGGAGAGAATTGTCAGACAGACGCAGAGACCCAGATCCACCATCTAAGGCTTCGATAATGAAGTGTGTTTGCTATTGATAAGGGAATGAATAAATAGTTGGATAGAACAGAGCCTAAAACAGACCAATGTAACTATCGACAATTGGTTTAGCCAAAGGGACAATGGTATCTCAATAAAAACAGAAGTGTCTGGTCCACAAATAGAAATAATGAAATTGGAGAGTGTAAGAAAATAAACACAGGCAGGAGCTTGGTAGCTTTTCTAAAATTTTACTTAAAATAACCAACAGACTTACAAACATTATTGAAATAAAATACAAAAGGAAATCTACATGGCCTTGGGTTTGCAGTGCATTTTAATGTGATACTAAAAGTCAATCCATAAAACAAATTAATTTAGACTTTATTGAAATGTAAAATGTTGGCCTGGAGAAATGATTCAGCCGGTAGAGTGTTCGCCCATCATATACAAAACCTTGAGTTGGACCTCTAGCACTTCATCAAGCCTCCTGTGATGGCACATGAGAGGTAGAGACAGAAGAGTCAGTACTAGGCCATCTTCAGCAACACAGGAAGCCCAACTTGGGCTCAAAAATAAAGTAAATTAAATGTCAAGTGTCTGCTCTGTAAAACATGCTGTTAAGAGAACAAAATAATCAGCCGCAGACTGGGAGAAAATATTTGAAAAACCCATTTTTAAAAGTATGTAAAATGCATAGATAAACTCTAAAACTCAACAAAAGAAGACATAAAATGGATTTAAAGATGAATGAGTGCTTAGCCATCTATTGGCATAGACATGGAATCTCAGTGCTCCAGAAGATGGGACAGGGGTATCATGAGTTCCCAGAAAGCCAGGACTACAAAGTGTGGTTAGGGGTGTGGCTGAGTGATATGGAAGTTCTTGGGGAACCCAGGGGCCTGGGTTCAATTCCTAGCACCAAGAGACCAGTTAGTAAAGGTCTGGATAGATCAGTGGTTCCCACCCTGTGGGTCAAAACTCCTTTTTGAATGACCCTTTCACAGGGTTTGCCTAGCAGTATCAGAAAACACAAATATTTCCATGATAACTCTTAACAGTGGCAAAATTACAGTTATGAAGCAGCAATGAAAATAATCTTATGGTTGGGGGAGGGGTCACCACTACTTGAGGAACTGTATTTATTAAAGGGTCACAGCAGTTAGGAAGGTTGAGAACCACAGCATTAGACACACCAACAGTGACCACCAACCCAGGGACGGCACCACCCACAATGGGCCTCCCTCCCTTGATCACTAATTGAGAAATTGCCTTACAGCTGGATCTCATGGAGGCCCTTCCCCACCTGAAGGTCCTTTCCCTGTGATGACTCCAGCTTGTGTCAAGTCGACACACAAAACCAGCCAGGACAGGGCTGAACATAAACTTGCCTATTTGAAATGCAGCGTTGACCTATAGAGAGTTGTGTCGAAGACACGCACTTGAATCCCACGTCTCTAGTCTGGAACTGTGAGTGCTTTATCGATAGAACTAATGCAATCCGCCTACTGAACTACATTTTAAAGCTGTTTATATGAGCAACAGAACAGTGTGAACTCTGCAATCCAGTGTTTAGCTTCGCGTGGTGTGTATTTAACCCATTTTTCCATGGTTTGTGTTTAAATCTGGGATTAACGAAGTTGGACAGGTAAGACCTTAAATGCATCCACTTTTTAAAATAAATTTTATTGTCCTTATTATAAAAAGACTGCATAATATTATGGGATATAGATGGTTAAAAGCTGGTGATGGTCAAGTAAGTTAACATAGCCATCATCACTCATAGACATCCTTGTTGCTGATAGCGATAATGATGGTGACGATGCTGATGACAAGAACAGCTAGTTATCAGCTCACTTTGCAAGAAAACCAGATGAAGTCAAACTTGATCACCTATAGTCCTCATGCCACTCACTGGGTCTCTGGGCGTGGTTATCCTTACCTGCCTGCAGCTTTATATCCTCCACCGATTTCCTCAACACCTTCACCTGCCACCCCTAGTGGCCACTCCCCTTCTTTTCCCCACTTGTCCTCTCTTTCCCCCC
>JADRCD010228673.1:25420-37427 GCA_019843815.1 Montemys delectorum
TGTGTGTGTGTGTGTGTGTGTGTGTGTGTGTGTGCGCGCATTCATATATTTCTGATATCTGGAGCTATTACATTCCACTGGGCAAGGTGGCTGTGCATTCACCTGTGGTACACTGTTTTGACGATATAGTTTTACAAAATAACTTTAGGAAGTATGATAGGCCCAGCTTTCTTTCTCCTGAGTGGCTTGGCTATTGCAAGTCTATGATGTTCCTCTACAGATTTTAGAGTGTTTTTTGGTTCTCTCTCTGTGAATAATGCCACAGTATTTGACAGAGAGTACACTGCCTCTGTAGTCGGGTGTCTTAGTCGGGCCTCTGTAGCTGTGATAGAACACCGTGACCAAAAGCAGCTTGGGGAGGAAAGAGTCTATTCCAGCTTACAACTCTACATCACAGTCCATCACTAAAGGAGGGCAGGGCAGGAGCTCAAACAGGGCAGCAACCTGGAGGCAGGACCTGATGCAGAAGCCATGGAAAGTGCTGTTTACTGGCTCACTCAGCCTGGTTTGGTTGGTTGGTTGGTTAGTTTGGTTTGGTTTCTTCTATAATATATCTATCTTTCTTTCTTCTCCTCCTTCTCCTCTTCCTCCTCCTCCCTCTTCTGTGCCCCCCAATTTTGAAAGGCAATGCAAAGTTTTACTTTTAAATGATTATAAGCACACCAAATAACATGTAACATGTTCTTGAGCCCCAGCATCTAATAATTTGGCTTAAGATACACTAAAAACAGCCCAAACAAGCATACTCACTATTTTGAACTAGCCAGAATGGACTACTAGAAGTCTGGCTGCTGTTTCCTACCTGTTACAAATAACTACTTATTACTGTTTCATAGATAAAGCCCCTGGCTATTAAGAAAGTACAAAGGAGCAATTTACTCCCTTTCTATCTTCAAAGAATCGTTTGGTTTTGGCTTACATGAACACATAGGAAAACAGTTGTCTTCCACTCTTTAAAGATACAGAAGGTAAAAATATAAACTTCAGGTAAATACTAAACCTATACAAAGAGCTAGATTTGCTATTCCCCCCACCCCTGCCTTACAAAGTAAAGGGATCTACAATGACATAGAGAAGTAATGTAATGCCTTCCAGAACAGCGCTCAGCTCTGTGGAGGTCTCCTAATCTGTAAGGTTATCTCCCTTGCTAACACAGAGCAGGTCCTCCCACCTGCTCTCTATGTATGTGGAAGTTTCTATAGATTCCTGGCTGGATGCCACACACAAAGGCCAGGAGGTCATCCAGGACTTCATGCCTGTTCTGCTGGAAGCAGTCCTGGATGATGGTCCTCTTCCCCTGGGTCTCCTCCCCATCACGGCTACAACTGCCCCAGAACCCCAGTTCCACAGATTCCTTAGCTTCGAATTCCTTCTCCTTCTGCACTGTTCAGTCTCAGCCTGTGCTGCCTGTGGTCTGCTTCACACTCTATGCTTGCAGGCTACAGACACCTTCTCAGGCCACCCACTTCTAGATGCTAGATGTCATGCAACTGACTTGCCACCATTGCCAGGAATCTTAGGAGAATGGCCTCTCAGCTTTCTTTCTTTTTTTTTAAATTAAATATTTTCTCTATTTACATTTCAAATGTTATCCCCTTTCCCTGTTTTCCCCTCCCAGAAACCCCCTATCCCATCCTTCCTCCCCCTGCTTCTATGAGGGTATTCCTCCACCCACCTACCCACTTCCACCTTCCACCCTCAATTCCCCTACACTGGGGCATCTATTGAGCCTTCATAGGACCAAGGACCTCTCCTCCCACTGATGCATGACAAGGCCATTCTCTGCTACATATGCAGCTGGAGCCATATGTGCTCCTTGGTTGATGGCTTAGTCCCTGGGAGTTGTGGGGATCTGGTTGGTTGATATTGTTGTTCTTCCTATGAGGTTGCAAACCCCTTCAACTTCTTGAGTCCCTTTTCTAACTCCTCTATTAGGGACCTGGCACTCAGTCCAATGGTTGGCTGTGAGCATCCAACTCAGTATTTGTAAGGCTTTGGCAGGACCTCTCAGGAGACAGCTATATCAGGCTCCTTTCAGCAAGCACTTCTTGGCATCCACAATGGTGTCTGGATTTCGTGACTGTACATGGGATGGATCCCCAGTTAGGACAGTCTCTGTGTGGCCTTTCCTTCAGTCTCTGCTCTAAACTTTATCTCCATATTTGCTCCTATGAGTATTTTGTTCTCCTTCTAAGAAGGACAGAAGCGCCCACATTTTGGTCTTCCTTCTTCTTGAGCTTCATGTGGTCTGTGAATTGAGTCTTGGGTATTTGGAACTTTTGAACTAATATCCACTTATCAGAGAGTGCATACCATATGTGTTCTTTTGTGATTGGGTTACCTCACTCAGGATATTTTCTATTTCCATCCGTTTCCTAAGAATTTCATGACTTCATCATTTTTAATAGCTGAGTAGTACTCCATTGTGTAAATGTACCACATTTTCTGTATCCATTCCTCTGTTGAAGGACATTTGGGTTCTTTCCAGCTTCTGGCTATTATAAATAATGCTGCTATGAACATAGAGGAGCATGTGTCCTTATTACACGTTGGAGCATCTTCTGGGTATACGCCCAGGAGTGGTATAGTTGGGTCTTCAGGTAGTACTATGTCCAATTTTCTGAGGAACTGCCAAACTGATTTCCAGAGTGGTTGTACCAGCTTGCAATCCCACCATAATGGACATTGTAGTTTCTCCACAATCTTGCCAGTATCTGCTGTCACCTGAGTTTTTGATCTTAGCCATTCTGACTGGTGTGAGGCAGAATCTCAGGGTTGTTTTGATTTGCATTTCCATGATGACTAAGGATATTGAACATTTCTTTAGGTGCCTCTCCGCCATTCAATACTCCTCAGTTGAGAATTCCTTGATTAGCTCTGTACCCCATTTTTTAACATGGTTATTTGATTCTTGGGAGTCTCTCTTCTTGAGTTCTTTATATATATTAGATATTATCCCTCTATCAGACGTAGGATTCGTAAAGATCTTTCCCAATCTGTTGGTTGCCATTTTTTCCTATTGACAATGTCCTTTGCCTTACAGAAGCCTTGCAATTTTATGAGGTTACATTTGTCGATACTTGACCTTACAGGATAAGCTATTGGTATTCTGTTCAAAAAAATGTGCCCCTGTGTCCATGTGTTTGAGGCTCTTCCCCACTTTCTCCTCTATAAGTTTCGGTGTTTCTGGTTTCATGTGGAGGTCCTTGGTCCACTTGGACTTGAGCTTTGTAGAAAGAGCCTCAGCTTTCTTCCTTATACCATCTAGGACCATGCACCCAGGGGAATGGGTCCACATCAGCTCCACTGCTGGGGACAGCCTGTTGGGGAGGCAGAATGCAGGGGGTTTGACTGTGCTCATCCCTGCTCGGGTGCTGGGCTGTAGGGAAGCGTAGAGACACTGATCCAGGGGTGGGAAAGCCCAGTCTGAGATGTAGGAAAGCAGAGCTGGTTCCAGGGTCCCTCAGTAAAGGGGGTTCTCTGACTCTTGGGCATCCAGGTGCCATTAGGAGTCAAGGAAGAGCTGAGAACAGAGTTGGGGGCCCTCTGGCTGGGGACAGCATCTAGTCTGGGGATGGGGGATGGGGGGTGGGGGGGGGTAGGGGAGTCCCAGAAGTGATTGTCCTTAGCTTAGTGGAAGCAGGTTTGGTGGAGTGCAGAGAGGCCTTCTACAGGAGAATTAAGCTGCAGATCTGTGGTCGAGTGCCTTCTCCATGGGTCCCCACAGCAAATCTTGATGAAAGAGACAGTCCATGGTTCTAAACAGTTTGTTGGTTGTTCATGGTAGAAGATGGATGCATAACCCCCTTTCTCAGGGTCTAACCTGAGATTAAATACCTTTTGCAGGGAGGAATGCCTGGGAAGGGAAGCTTATTAGCTAAGCCCTCTGGGTACCTCACCAGCATGGAGAACTCTGTTTCGGGCTTATGTGACACAGGACGTTTCTTTTATGTGAGGGGCATGGCATGTGTTCCAGGCTAGAGGTCTGGCAGGGAGTGGGGAACCACCTAAGTCTCCGGGGTGTGCCCACTGAGTCTCCCAGGTCTCTACCCACCAAGCTTCCTTCCTGGCATGATTTTATGTCCCACACAGGGGTGGCACTGATCACTATGGAATGGTCCCACCCACATCCATCAAGCTTACCCACTGGCCTAGTTGAGGGTATTTCTCAGGTAAGGTTCTCTCTTCCCAAATGGCTCTAGCCTGTATCAGGTTGACATAAAAACTAGGCTTTTTCATGAGACACTGTTAGGAATGAAGTTAAAAACCATTGCATGTAAGTTTAAAAAAAAAAAAAAAAACATTTTTATAGACTTGAGATATGGTATGTCTGAGCCTGTCACTCTAATAAGAGCTAGGCCTCAGAGCAAACCCAGGTCACCTCAGCTTTAATGAACTAACCCCAGGGAGATTAGACATGCTAGTGAACCAGGATGGATCTGTGAGCCCTAAGAGTGCAAAGCTGCTACCCAATGAAATGATACAAAAATTGGAACTTTGGAAATGGTCTCTAGGATCCCACTTCCAGGTTACAAAAACATGGATTCTCCAGCCTCGGCGGTAATGCCCACTAGTGCCTGGCCCTGGCTTCAGCGGCCATTGGCTGAATTTCCAACACTGTCGCTGGGCTCACACAGGTCCACCTGTCAATACCCGTGCGATAGTGTCTGGCCTATACCCTCAAGGACTTCCTTGAATTCGTTATACCATCCTTCTTACTTGTCACATCTGAAAGACTTCCCAATGGACACTGGATGAGCACATCAAGCTTTCTAAGTGTCTTAGTTACCAAAGGGATTTCCCAGTGGAACCCTGCAGAAGCATTTTCTGCCCAACAACTGTCCCCTGCATGGTGAGATGTCTAACTTTAGGTTAGCATAGTATTAGGAGGAGTGTTTGTGGGCAGATGGACTGAGTATATTCAAAAGACAATTCTTGTAAGGGTGTTCTAACGGCTAAGCACCTTGCAGTTCCATGGGCCGTGTTCTCCTCAGATACACAATTGGACGATAGTGCTTCTTCTGACTCATAGGCACACACCATTTTCCCATTTAATTGTGTCTCGTTCAATATCTCTCATCAGTGTCTTACAATTTTCAATGTGTGGCTTTTCAGCTCCTTCACTAAATTGACTCCTAATTATTGTATTTTGTTTAACTAGAACCTACCATGAATTAATTGTTTGCTCGATTTTTTTTTTCAGTTAGGCCATGATTTGTGCATAAAATGCAATTGGTTTCACATAATGATTTTTGTATCCTGCAACTTAACTGAATGTGCTCACACGCTTTCGGTGCTTCAGACTGTGGGTAGCTTGTATAGCCCAGGCCGATCAGGACCTCGCTCTGGAGCCCACGATGGTTTTGAACTCATGGCAGTAGAGAATGGTCGGTCCAGCAATACAGCCTCCCAGGGCATTCGTGCATTCCAGAAATAAAGTTGCCACAGTCCTCAGGCTGCTGATTTAGTACCAGTTAAAAATCAAACCTGATAGATACTAAAATTCCTCATTGCGTGGGACATCTAAGTCATAGGACCAGGATGAAGTTTCAGGCCACTGTGGAAGCAGCTAAATGCTACAGGTAGGCTGTGGGAAAGTTTGGATGATAGAAATATATTTTTCCCATGGTGGAAAAATACAATCTTCTACTGTATTGTGAAAACTACACGGAGTCAATAGGATTTCCATAATGCCTATCTAGTGCCTGGTCATCTTAAGTTAATAGTACATTTATAATATCCTCATTAAAATATAAAATGGCCACACATTTTCCTGCTTTGGAACTCATCTATAGATGGATTTAATAGAAAGGCATTTTTATATTTTTTTAAGATTTTTACTTATTTTATGTATATGGTTGTTTGGTACGCATACATGCCTGTGTACCACTTGTGTGTGTGTGGTGCCTACAAGGTCAGAAGAGGGTGTCAGATCCCCTGGAACTGGAGTTATAAAACTGCCATGTGGGTGCTGGGTATTGAGCCCAGGCCCTCTACAAGAACTACCAGTGTTCTTAGCCACAAAGGCATCTTTACAGCCCCATTATGATTTTTAAGGCAGGGTTTTAAGCAGCCCAGGTAACTTGAAGCTCATGAGGACAACCTTCTGTCTCTGACCCTCCTGTCTCTGCCTCCCAAGCGCTGGGATTTGACACCAGGCCAATTTAAACTTTGGTGTCGATTTCTATTGCTCACTGCTGCTTCTTCCTCCACACAAGCTTCTCTGCTCCCTCTTCCCTCCTCCTTACTTTATGTCTAAAACCACTCTTGTACCCAGAGCACTTTGCCTCCTGCCCTGGGTGTGTGCATCCCCGAGCAGAAGTCTGGCAGGTAACTGACAGCTCCCTCGGGGAGGAGTTTGGGGAGGAGTTTGGGGAACCACTGTCCGATCCCCATTCATCAGTCAAGATGGTTTAGTAGCTTTCCAGTGTCCCCCAAGAAACGCAGGGCAGGAGGAGAGGTTGCCGCGCACCGCCCACCCGTAAACAGCATTCTGTCAGCATTGCGTCATTAATCCTGTCTCTGGGGTGAGAGAGGGCACCAAGAGTCTATTACTGTCGCTGAAGGCCCTTCACAGAAGAGATATCTGAAACTGCAGGAACTCAGACTGCAGAGCAGATCACTGTGTTCTCCTTAAGAAAGATGAGCAAGCCAGACCTAATGGCACGGACCTTAAATCCCAACATGTGGGAGGCAGAGGCAGGTGGATCTCTCTGACTTTTAAGGCCAGCCTGGTCAACAAAATGAGTTCCAGGACAGCCAGGGCTATGCAGAGGAACCCTGTCTCCTCATTTAATTAAACAAGACCAGTCAGATTCTGTACTCCTAACTGTATATTAAACTACCTACCCTTCATCGAGCTACCATTTCTGTCCGGCTCCAGGGCTTCATGGATGTTCTCAGTGACCCGATTGCCTCCTATCCTTCCATGGGTCAAATGATAGAATTTTAAACCAATTTTGGAGGGTTTTATTACTACTGTTAAACATGATGCTTTCTAAGAGACTGCATGGATCTTACTTTACTATTTTAAAAAATCTATACTGATGATAATCCGAGGACTCTAGCTAATAAAACAGATCTTTGGTTTTCCTATTGTTTTGTTTTGAAATAGGATCTCATTGAGCCAAGACTGGCTTTGAAGTTGCTAAGTAGCCAAGGATGACCTTGAACTTTGACCCTCCTGTGTCAAACTTCTAAATTCTGAGATTTTGGATGTTGTAGTAGTCAGGGTTCTCTAGAGTCACAGAACTTATGGTAGTCTCTATGTAGTAAAGGAATTTATTGATGACTTACAGTCTGTAGTCCAACTCCCAACAATCAACTCCCAACAACGGTCAGCAGCTAATGGAAGTCCAAGGATCCAGCCGTTACTCAGTCCCACAAGGCAAGCAGGTGAAGCAGAGAGTGCCTTCCTTCTTCCAATGTCCCTATATAGGTCTCCAGCAAAAGGTGTGGCCCAGGTTAAAGGTGTGTGCCACCCCTTTAATCCCAGGTGATCTTACTTGAACTAAACTTGTATCTTTCAGCCTCCAGATTAGGGCCACAGGTGAGCCTTCTAACTCTGGATTGTAGTTCATTTCAGACATAGTCAACAACCAGGAATAGCCACCACAGATGTGTATAACCACACCCAATTTATGCAGCACTAGGGATGGAACCAGGGACAGAAACTCTCTGGTCAAAGTGCAGGGAGTATCAGTGTCAGTTGATTTTCCGGCCACAAACAGAACATCCTTATCACTCCCTTCTCCAAGGCTCAGAGACCGTCAGCAGAAGTGGAAAGTTTGTAGCCAGAGGTCAGAGAGGACCCAAGTGAGACCACAGTGTCCTCTGGACACAACAGGTCCACTCTACAGAACTTGCAGCGGCAGTGGTTGTCAAATGATGAAGATGCTCAGCAGTGCAGTAGAGAGTGGGGAGCAGCTCATGAATCCTCACCCTAACCAGGGAGCTATGGACAGGGGAAATGGTCAGTTTTCTTTAAGGATATGGCCCCTGTTAAGTGCTCCAGTGGATGACCACACACCTATGAGTACATGAGCAAGACAAAATTGGACTTGTTAGCTTTTGTTGTGGTTGTTTGTTTGTTTGTTTGTTTGTTTTTAAGGAAGACCACAAAACAGTGGGGGTAGATCCGAGAAGAGCTGGAGGAAGGAATAAAGTATATATATATAAAAAAAAAGACCAAATATATTATAGGTACTTCTGAAATTCTCAAAGAAGTATTAGAAATATATTTTAATCCACGTTTATAATTTCCCCTGCTCCGTGGCTTTCTCAATAAATAATGTTAATTTTAAATTGTTTTCTGAGAAAGATGTAACTCAATTTTTTAAAAAAAAATGATATCATACTCTAAGATAAAAGACTGGCTGATCCCAAACTAGTAAGTTGGTACCTATTGTAATGAAAAAGGAAAATTTTCTAAGAAGTTGTTGTCGTTAACTCAATGAGCTTGCTGATTTCTCAGCTAGAGCTGGAGATCATCTCTAAGCAGAATGACCTTAGTCAGATGCAGTTGTGCAAAGTCAAGATAGGAAAAATGTTGGACAGAGGGTCCGTAGGATCGGGTTAACCCTCAATTTCTTCTTTGAGTGGAGACAGTTGCACAGAACATCTTACAGGGGGAACACTGAGAAGCAAGTGTACTTACACGACTGGGAGAGGCCAGGCCCTGCTCTCCCTTAGGGTTTATTATGGCTCACAGTGACTGTACTCAGGGATGCATGCGGTCTATCAGGGTGTGAAAGTCAGGGCAGGAAGAAATTGAAGCTTCTGGCCATGTTGTGTCTGATGTCGGTGAAAAATACCACTCTCACTGCAGAGGGGATGGTAGTTCACTCAGGAGCTAAACTGGAGTGGCTACACCCTGGGAATGCAGGTTCAATGTTCCCATTTGGAAACAGATTCATGACATTGCTATGGAAAATCAAGGTATTTTTTTTAAAAAAAAAAATGCATTGGTGGAAACATCAGAGAGGTGGGTTGCAGCCCGGCAGAGGGACTTCATATGCTGTCTGATCACATTCTCAGTCATTTGATGGGTAGAGAATAGGAATCTATGAAGTTAGTCTGATCGAAAGGTTTTTATCTGCTTATCAGGACGTTAGGTTTGACAAGTTAGTGAGCAAGGAATGACTCTTTACTAGGGTAAAAAGAGCCCAGAAGACGTTGTAATTAGGTTCTGAACCCACAACATTTCAACCTCTCCACAGACACGGAGCTTTCATCAGTCAGTCTCCATAGACACTGCTTCTTTCCAAAAATTCTCATTCACCCATCTATAATCAAGAGAAAGCAATGAATGCTCTTGGCTGCTCAGTGTCCTCTCTCCACTTATACAGTCTACGATGACCTGCCTGGAAAATGGCTCAGCCCTCAGCTAAGATGGGTCTCTCCCCAGTCATTCATGTAATTAAGCTAATCCTTCCTGGGGATGTGTAACGGCTCATCTTCCAGGTGAAATTAACGCCAACCACATCTACTAGCCATCCAGTGGGTGGAATGAGCTCGAATGACCTTAAACTCTGGACAGAACCTTGGCTGTCTTCATTAATATACATCCACTCAAACTCTTGGGTTTTTTTAGTAGAAGAGAGAGGTTAGGAGCTCTGGTCAATTCTGGCACCTACATTCCTCAGATGTTTCTACATGAGTCCAATCAGCAATTATTTCATAAACCTGAAGAAAATGTAAATGCTTTTGAGAGCAAGGAAACAAAAGGCTCACTCTAAACACTGACACTCCCACACACTCTACTGGTGGATTTGTTAACCACTAAACTCACCCCTGTTTAATCTTTCTAGTATAAAAGAAACGGCTTCCCTGCATGGACTGAGTCAGAAACAGTAGTTTGCATTCTTCAGTAATCATGATCTGGCAGGCCCTTTGAAGTTGTGACAGGTTAATGCATAGTACTGCTAAATGGATAAGCATAACGTTGCATGAACTCCTCTATATGTGCATGGACACCTTTGGAGAGATGTGTAAACTTAGCACTGGTGATGCAGTGTTTGTGTGAAAACTCTGTAATGATTGGTTGTACTTGTAAATTACAGCCTGCTCTGCAACGAAATACTATAAAGAAGTTTTACGTTCATAATTCCTGGCATTTCTGCTTAATTTTTTATTACAGTACAAAAAACATGAATTAAGTTTTAAATTTGAGATGACATCACCAATCATTCTTAGTTCTTAGGTTAGAAAAAAAATGAAAATAAAAAGTGACATTGAAGAAGTTCCTTTATTTATGCAAAAAGATTGATTTGGATATACACCAACTTGACAAGAGGGCAAGCAAATAAGATTTTACCAGACTGACTGTCCTGACAGCAAAATACGCTAAGGCGATGGAGGCACAGAGCTTGTGGGAATAACCAACCAATGTCTAATTTTACTTAAAGCCTACTCCACAAGCTGGAACCCATATCTGACACCACTTGAGTGACCAAGAACCAGAGAATAGATAGTCCAGAGACTTAGGGTAAACCCAAAAACTACTGTTCTTTAAAAAAAAAAAAAAGAAGCAGCAGTAAAATGACTCCTAACGATATTCTATTATTCTCATTGATCATTGATAAGTGCCTTCCTTATTCAGCCATCACCAGAGAAGCTTCCTTCTGCAGCAAATGGGAACAAATACAGAGACCCACAGTCAGACATGTTACACACACACACACACACACACACACACACACACATAGAGGTGGGGGGACCTTGGAACACACAGCTCTAAATAGGATGTCTCCAACAAATCCCTCCCATCAGAGCTCAGGGAAGAGGAGGCAGACAGAGTGTAGGAGCCAGAGGGATGGAGGACACCAGGAGAACAAGGCCCTCTAAAGCAACTGAGCAAAGCTCATGTGAACTCACAGACACTGAAGCAGCAAGCATAGTGTCTACACCAGTCTGCACCGGGTCCTCTCTATATTATAGCTTTCAGTTTAGTATTGGTCTAGGACTCCTAAGAGTGTGAGCAAGCAGGTCTCTGGTTCTCATGTCTTTTCTGGGGATGCTTTTCCTTACGTTAGTTTGCCTTGTCCTACACTGATGTGATGGGTTTTGTTTTACCCTGTTATATTTTGTGTTACCTTTGTTATCTCTTAGAAGCCTTTTTTTTTTTTCTAATGAGAGACAGAAAGAGAGTAAATGGGAGGTGAGGAGAGGAGGAACTGGGAAGAACAGAGGGAGGGGAAACTATAATTGAGATATATTGTACTAGAAAAGAATCTATGAGTAACCTGGAGGAACTGGAGGCGAAGCGGGCGGCGCTGAACGCCCAGGTGGAGGAGGGTTGGCTCTGACTTGCCAAGGCTCGCTATGCCATGGGAGCCAAGTCGGTAGGGCCCCTGCAGTATGCCTCGAATATGGAACCTCAGGTCTGTGTGCGTGCCAGCGAAGCCCAGGATGGACCCCAGACCTTCAGGGTGATCAAAGCTGACGCCCAGACCCCGGAGGAAGTGGGACCTAGCGAAGCATCTCTGCGCAGGCACAAGGGCCCTACCAAGACCAACGAGTCAGGATCCCCTGTAGTTCCTCAAGATCCCTTGAACTGGTTTGGAATCTTGGTTCCTCACAGTCTTCGGCAGGCCCAAGCCAGCTTCCGGGATGGCCTACAGCTGGCTGCAGATATAGCCAGTCTCCAGACTCGCATCAACTGGGGTCGAAGTCAGCTCCGAGGCCTCCAGAAAAAAACTGAAGGAGTTGGACCCTGGGCCTGCCTGACCTGCATCCACTTTGCAAGGCGCCGGCTGAGCATAGCCGTTGTGGATGCTGCCACCTTACCTCAGGCCTTCTTCTTTTGTAAACAGCCCCCGCCTCAGCTGATGCCCCTCCTAGAAATGTCCTTGGTCTGCACAGTTTCCAATTTTTCGAGGCATGAAGTTGAGTTATGAAGTTTGATGAAACAAGCTGAGCAGTGTTGAGAGCAGCTTGTTCTAGGCCCCTGGTGTCAGGGCCTTCCTCCCTGGGGCAAGACAGTGAATAACCTAGTGAATAACATTGG
>JADRCD010228674.1:0-17852 GCA_019843815.1 Montemys delectorum
AGCCTTTTCTTTGTCTTTTGTTGGCAGCAAGTGAGGTTCAGAGATCCCCATTTGTGTGCCCTGGGCATCCCAGCTTGCTGTGAGTTTTGCAGATCTGGTACATAGCTGACTCTGGGTAACACTGATATTCTTGCCTGGCCAGTATTTACTCCCATCTTAGAAACTGGGGATCTCTCTTTTGTGGACATTTTCTACAACTGGAGCAAGGTCCGTTCTGCCATGGAGGAGCCTACTTAACCCAGTAGCAGTTTGGAGATGAGCTTATTGAGCAAGCAGACTCTTGAGACGTTTCTGCTGGTATGATTGGAAAGTGCTCTCATTGTGCTGGGATCCAAGCTCACAATAGTCCTGCATTTGAAGGGCACCTGTCCACCAGGTGGAGACAGAGCAGAGCTCTGAAGATGCGGAGACCTTAGAGAGCCCCGTGTGGCTTGAGATCAAAGGCACACAGTATACAAACCCACAGATTTCTTTCTTAGTTTATGCTAACTTGAGATTAAAAGTATTTCAGCCCTTATGTGTAGGGTTTGGGGGTTCAGAGTCATTTCTCAGATGTTGAGGAAATCTACTCATCTGATACACATTCACCCATCTGGGCTCCACTTACTTATGTAGTCTGATTTTTAGATACTCTCAGCTGTTGATGAAGTTCAATGGACAGGCAGTGGACTTTTGGTTGCCTAAGGAGACCACAAAACAGGGTGTCTTTTAGCTCAGAAGCCATTTAGGAAGTGGTTTTTTTTGTTTGTTTGTTTGTTTTTTGTTTTTCGTTTTTTTGTTTTTTGTTTTTTTTTTTTTTTTGTTTTGTTTTTTGAGACAGAATTTCTCCGTGTAGCCTTGGCCGTCCTGGAACTCACTCTGTAGACTAGGCTGGCCTCGAACTCAGAAATCTGCCTGCCAAGTGCTGGGATTAAAGGCGTATTATGTGCCTATTGTAGAAAGGGCCAGCAGCAGAAGGTGACTCCTGTGTACACCTGATGTACAACCTGCTCTCTCACTTAAGGGTGCCCCCACCCCCCAAAAAATAATCACTTGGCTCTGGAAGACAAAGAACCTTTTCTACAGTGAGGCTGATTGAGAAGGCAAGAGCTCAAGCTCCAGGCTAATTCTCCACTCATCACCAGCCTTGTTCTCGCCGTGGGAAGGAAAGAACTCAGCAGCCAGAAGAGCATAAGTGACTTCAAGATTCTACAAAGTCGATGAAGGAAAATGTCTAGTTGCTTCTGCTCTGTGTAGTGGGGGTGTTGGTGGAACAGGTGGGCTTTCTGGGAGTGACAGGGTAGAGAACTTCTGAGCGTGTCGTCTTCCATCAATAGTTGTGGATGTCCTTTGTCAGTGCCCACAGAACTGTAAACACTGTGCACACGTAGCAAGCATATAAGGCCAACTAGAAGAAAAAAGGAGGAGTGGTGGAAGACTAGGACTTTGTTCTTTTCCATAAGTCACAGTCCAAGGGGAGCCAGAAGTCCTACTATGGGTACCACCACAACACAGACTATCTGTAAGGAGCAGAACGCAGGGATCCTAGGAGGACAGGATAGCCAGGGACAGGGAGGCAGTGTTTTATTAGCTAGAAGCTGTCCTTGAGATGGGCGAGCAAGGCATGGGATACAGGAATTGTAAGGAGATTCCAGACCTTTGGTCCTGACCCAGGTAGAACAGTGAGGACTGAATTCAGAGGAATCCTACAGAGAGGTGATGGGATTTCCTACTACAAGGAAGGCCCAGTATACAGAGCCACCAACATCACTGAAACAGGAAGGGCACACGTGGAGCCCTGGGAGAACAGGATCTATTCCTCTGTTTAGGAGGGAGACATGACTGCCTGTGAGGCTGTACCTTCTGCCTATTTTCTTATAGTGCATAATATTTCCTCTGCCACCCTTGGCTTTTAATCTCAAAAACAACCAGGGAAGCCATTAGTTCTTAGTTGCTGTTCAGTTTAAGGCAAACATACCTGGGCAGAGGCCAGACATGGCTTTCCCCTCACTGCCCCAACTCCTCTGTGCTCTGTAGCCCTGGGCAGAGGACAAGCATGGCTTTCCCCTCACTGCCCTGACTCCTCTGTGCTCTGCAGCTCTTTGCAAACAATTTCCTTTTTGAGAGCTGAGGTTAGGTTTTCATTCCTAACCAAGAAAAACTCTCCACACTCTGTCTGCGGTATGCCAGTATTCTCTTCTGTCTCCTGTTGCTGGCCTCTGCCCTACCTGAGCAGCTCATTTGGCTGGCCTTTGTTGACAGAAAGCCCTTGGACCTGGCCTCCACAAGACCAAAGCCTTCCCTCCAATTCTTTCCTCCCCACCCCCACCCAAGTGGGGAGTTTTGGAAGGTTTCACAACACTCATTCGCTTCATTAATTCCATGTTTAGAAAAGAATGGGAGGATGTCATTCTAGGAATGCCTTTTATGACACATTTGAGACCCTTGAGAGATGAGAACAAAGGTGACAGCAAAACACACTCTATAAATTATTCATTTCATCCACTCAATTTGAATAATGATATGTCTGTGTGAAGCTCCAAGCTCAGAAATGCAGAGTCAAAGCACCTAGCACAGTAGCCCATGCAAACATTCTGTGCCTCATAGATCCAACAACATGCCCCACGGGGGTTGAGCAGAAAGAATAAAAGCATGTTCAGTCAGATGCTATCATGAGATCTCCAGGCTGAGTCTCTCAGGAAGCTGTTCAGATGTTCTTAGAATATCCATTTAAACAGTGTTCTTGGGGCACAGACAGATGGAATTTCACTGTGGATCCTTGCAGATACATGATGTGTCACTGCAGGTACCCAAACCTGGAGTCAGGCATGAAGTTGGAGGACCTTAGTTGATCTATGCGTAGTTTGTCAGTTGCTTTGTTCTGGGTCAGGGAAATGCTTAGCAGCCTATTCTACAGCCTTTCTTAGAACCTGGTGTCTGCCACCAGTAGCTCTTCCTGTGTGGTGCCAGCATATGCTTGGTCTTCTGTGAAGAGACTTCCTTTATGGTACCTGGGGCAGCTGCTGCCATGGCCACAGGAGTCCTCTGAATTTTCCCTGCGGTGAGGAGCTGAGGCTGGCTGGCAAGACAGAGTTACTGCTCCACCATTATGCTGGTTGACTGAGTTGGTCAGCTAAAAAAAATTCCTTAAAACAACCCCCAGAGCATGTTTTCATTTTTTATTGTTTTTTTTTGAGAGATGAATATTCTAAATCATGGATGCCAGAAAAGAAAAGACTATAGCTTTTACAAAATTGGCCATGTTGCATGTCTTTTTTAAAATAATATTTAAAAGGCTAGAAATTATGGTTACAAAAATATCCCTGCTAATAATTTACTGTTTGGTTTGAGTGAGTTTAGCTTTGAGGTGTGGTAGCTCTGGAAATTTATTGTGAGTCACTACATAATAACTGGCTGCACCATCAGGCATCAGCCCACACACAATTTTCCAGCCCTGAACTTGCAGTGTTTCCTACAAAGTGAAAATAATATAGCCTTGTGTTTTATTCTAGGGATAGGGTGGTTGGCACCACTTTAGATTTTGCTGAAGACTTGTGAATTTGATGTTTCCAATCAAATTAAGATGTATTGAGGAAGTATCTAGTTTTTAGTTGGCAACACAAACCTCCTGTAAGAGAAGAGCTATGCAAATGCAGCCTAATGTCTGGATGCTGACTTCCTCTTCTGTGGGTTATTGCTTGACCTGGACGTCATCCTCTGAATGGCCAGCCCAGCTCTTGCAGTCATAATTACACATTGGAAGAAAGGCTAACCCAGAAAACACAGATGGTTCTCTCTCTGCATGTTTTATTTATTTATTTTTTTTCCTTGCTGTCGGCTCTGCTTTTGGAGTTAGAATATCATGGTTGTACTTTCTTCTATACCAAATCAAAGACACCATTATGCAGGAGTAGTACAGAGATGTTTTCTTCTCTCTCTGTTCTAGAATCTTAAGTTTTAATGGTTGTTCAATTATAAATGGGATGACCCTGTGTCTCAGTTTATTTCAATGTTATTGTAACAAAATGAAACATCACGAGCAAAGAAAGTGTTTAATTGGATTTATAGTTTCAGAGGGTTAGAATGTATGATGGTGGAGCAAGACATGGTGTTAGGTGACTGGAGAAGCTGCTGAGAGCCCACATCTTGATCCATTGCAGGAGGCAGAAAGAGAGGGGAGAGAGAGAGAGAGAGAGAGAGAGAGAGAGAGAGAGAGAGAGAGAGAGGACATATTGAAAATGTCATAAGTCTTTTGAAACCTCAAATCCTACCTCTAGTGACACACCTCTTCCAACCAGGCCACACCTCCTAATCCTTCCCAAACAGTTCCACCAATTGAGAATCAAGTACCCAAACATAGGAGCCTATGGGGGCCATTCTTATTCAAACCACTACAACATCGAAAGCCTCAAGTTTTCCTGAGAGCTTTGTTTTATTGTTTATTTTACTCTGAAGCTTTGCTCCATCTGTGATATATTCTTATCTCATCAAAACCCATCTTAGCCTTTGGGCTTCTGATAGAATTCCTCTTTCCTTGAAATCCTAGTTCGATGTCTCTGTTCTTCCTCCTGTGAAATCCCCATGGCATTTACCTTATACATATGTTTTAGATGTTCTATTTTTAATTTACTGTCTTTGCACATGTTGTGTTTTCTTTTCAATTAGCACATAACCTAACTTAAGGGTGGGGGATTATAGTGGCTATTCCTGGTTGTCAACTTGACTATGTCTGAAATGAACTACAATCCAGAATTAGAAGGTTCACCTGTGGCCCTAATCTGGAGGCTAAGAGATACAAGTTTCTGACCTGAATCTTGGCATGGAGACCTTGAGGAATAGTGGCTACGAATCCCATAGGATTAACATAGAAAGCTCTATGAGTTCAAGATCATCTGGGATTAAAGGTGTAGTGGCATAGTGGCTATGAATCCTAGAAGATTAGGACTGGAAGATCTACGAGTTCAAGCAAGGTCATCTGGGGTTAAAGGTGTGTGCCACCACTGGGCCACACTTTTTGCTGGAGACCTATGTAAAGACATTGGAAGAAGGAAGGCTTTTTTTTTCTGCTTCGCCTGCTTGCCTTGTGGGACTGAGCAATTGCTGGATCCTTGGACTTCCATTCACAGCTGCTGCCGTGACTGTTGTTGGGAGTTGATTGTTGGGAGTTGGACTACAAACTGTAAGTCATCAATAAATCCCTTTACTACATAGAGACTACCATAAATTCTGTGACTCTAGAGAACCCTGACTAAGACATATTGGTACCAGGAGTGGAGTATTCCTGTGACAACCTGACCATGTTTTGGGGAGGACTGTGGAAGGACTTTGGAACTTTGAGCTAGAAGAACCACTGGTTGTTAAGAACTCTGTGAGATGTTCTGTGGGAGCTTAGAAGATCATGTTGAGAACAGTGCAGAAGATGGAGGCCTGGCTTGTGAAATTTCAGAGGGAAGATTAAAGACTCTTATCAGGGCCATGTTGTTTTGACTGTAAAGATTCTGTGGTTCTGGTTAGCTGGAGCTGAAGTATCAGCTGTGATTAACAAGATACCAGAACTACTAAAGTGAAAACTTTGCATTACTGAGACTATTGATGCTGGTTAGTTGGAGCTAAGAAATTAGTGGTGATTAAGAAGAGACCAACATCATTGAGATAACATCTTCTGGTGAGTGTTTTCTGAGAGCACAAAGAGGCTGTGTTCCAGAGATGGCCAAGGTTGTACCTTGTGCTGCAGCAGGACTTGGTAATGTGTAAGAGTCACCCAGGTGGTACTGGTTTTGACAGCATGAAGGGGTCTTGAAGGGCAGCTGAGGCTTAGCACAGTGAGAGGCCATGAGAGGCCATTGGTAAAGGTGCAGCCTCAGTTGCAATTGATGGCCCAGGACTGAAGGGGTCATACAAAGGAGTTGAGGCCTGACACCATGAAGAGAGCCTATGAGAGATTATTGGTGAAGCCTAGTTAACAGCAGATGACAGTGTTCTGGTGATGCCAGTACCATGAATGACCACCAAAATCAGCAGCAGCAGTGAAGTACAGGCATCTAGAGCCCAGAAAACAAGATGTGTGCTACAAAGGGCAGAGCTGGAGAGGTGACTCAAGCCCTTAGAGGAGCCCAGAAGATCGTGAGTTAGATCCCAGACACTGGTTTTGCTTTTGATTGTGACTGTGCCCTGATATTTTTCCCTCTTGAAGGAAGAATGTATTTTAGTGGAGCCCACAGTTAAGAGACTTTGAATTTTAAAAGATATTGGACATTTCAAATTGATTGAACTTTTAATATGTAAAGACTGTGGGACTGTAGATCCTGGGGATGAATAAGAACATAAGGGTTGAGGCTTAATAGTGATGTGTTTGTGTGTCAAGTTGACAAGGGGTCAATTATAATGGCTAGTTTTGTGTGTCAACTTGACACAGGCTGGAGTTATCACAGAGAAGTGAACTTCAGTTGGGGAAATGCCTCCATGAGATCCAGCTGTGGGGCATTTTCTCAATTAGTGATCAAAGGGGTGGTGCCATCTCTGGGCTAGAAGTCTTGAGTTCTATAAGAGAGCAGGCTGAGCAAGCCAGGAGAAGCAAGCCAGCAAGGAACATCTCTCCATGACCTCTGTATCAGCTCCTGCTTCCTGACCTGCTTGAGTTCCAGTCCTGACTTCCTCTGGTGATCAACAGCCATGTGGAAGTAAGCTGAATAAACCCTTTCCTCCCCAACTTGCTTCTTGGTCATGATGTTTGTGCAGGAATAGAAACCCTGACTAAGACAGGGATCCTCTCCACACAGTTCTGAAATTTGCTATAGTCTGGGTCATAAATGTGCCCCAAAGCCAATGAATTAGCAGTTTGGTCTTCTAGAATGTACTTTTGTGTGGTGATGAACCTTTAAGAGGTAGAGCCTAGTGGGAGGTTTTTAGACCATTAGAGGGGGATGTTATCAAAGAGGGTTATAGGTCCACCCATTTTATCTTTTCTTTTTTTGCCATGAGGTGAGTAGTTCTGCCCTGTCCTACTATGACCCTTACCACATATTCAAAACAAGCAAGCAAACTAACTAACTAATGAACAAAAACAGATGAGAAAAATTGTTCATGGATAGGACCCACCAAAACAAACCATTTCTGTTTATAAATTTTATCGTTATAGTGATGCAAAGTATCTAACACAGAATCTCACAGCCTAACATGTGTGACTGACTGCTTAAGATGTTACGGGGGGTCGTGACTTTCATTTAGGGCACGACATTTTGGAAGACATGGCATTTTCACCTCCACTCTGCTATGGAGTCTTCTCAAGGACTCAAGACTGTACATAGTATTATATTTTTAGGTATTAGAACTAAGCCCAAAATAGTCACCCAGTGTCCCCAAGTAAGAAAGGGCAGAACCAAAATCATTCTGACTCCCATTACTATTCCTTTGCAGTGCAACATGTAAAATAGAAAGTAGGGTGCTAGAGAAAAGCAGGAAACAGGCCCCTTCCTTATAGTACAGAGATTAGCTTAGGAAGGCGGCTCTTCAAGAATCCTGGAGCTGTGGGAAGTGCCTACAGGGAACAGCTTTGCATGCTGCTGGTGCATTTTTGCCAGCTGCCTGGATCCACAGCCCAGAGAGTACTAGAGAGTGGCAGTATTCCAAAGCTCTCTACCTAGTTGTCCCAATTATATCCTTGTCATGCTAAATTATAACATAGGGTCCTGGCAGCCATGGTCAGGCAGAGTGCCTTGGAAGCCATCTTTTATTTTCTCTGGTTTGTGTCTCTCTACTTGATGGATGTGTCTCCTCTACACAAGTTTTCTTCTGAACAGAACTTGCTAGGGACAGAGAGGGCAGTGGAGAGCATCTGGCTCCAGGGTTGAGTAGCCTTGCAGCTAATGATTAGGGCTCTGAGGTCTTTTCTTTCAGTTCAGCATGAATGAGGAGTCTGTATGTGTGCGTATATGCAGAGCACAGCCAACACCAAATGAGCTGCTAAGTTGTCACTCTGTGCAAGAGACTGAGTCTGCTTGTCCACATGCAAGCTATAGGACTATATAGCGATCAATCTTGGTGTCTAATAAACATGCATAGCAGCAGAAGGGAGGACTTGGCTGACATATTCTAGTGGGTTTAGATCACTTTCCCTTGTTAGTCAATAAACCAGTGTTTGGGGGAAGGGGTTTATGAAAAAAAATTCACTCACACATGGCAAAGTTTCTCAGTGTCAAATGTCTGTCACAAATGTTGCTTGCGGTCACCTCGGAAGCCTACAATTTAAAAAAAAAATGGAGCAATTATCTCGACCAAAGTGCTATTGAGTGCACTTTCCAGTGGCCAATCCTCAGGCTCCTTTCCCAACAATGTTTTCCTCATGCAAAAAAAAAAAAAAGTTTGTGCGTGGCTCTGTAGCCAAGAAATCAACTCCTTGGAAAATTTGCATGGTGTAATACAGTTGCTGGGAACACTCAAGACAAAACTATCCAGGCTTGTGATGATCTTGAGTCCCTGCAAACCTCCAAGCTGATGGGAGCCACGGCAGCCAGACTCCTCCAGGGTCTTTAATCCTGGATGTAAGACTGAAGCTTCAGAGTCGAGATTAGATTTCTTGCCTTTCAACTGCCTGGCCAACTCTCAGCGACCATAGACCATGTCTTTACTCCTCATTTTAATGTGTTGTGAAATAGCATGCTAGTTTTGAACTGTTCAGTAGAATAACATTATGCCTTTTGCTCGAAAGTAAATTCTTGGAGGAAAATGCCTTTTGCATACTTCTTTAGATAAACACTTACTCTGGGGTGAATGGACAAAGGAGTGCTTTTTTTTTTTTTTTTTTTTTTTTTTTTTTTTGGAATGTATTGCACGAATGACTTTGGAGAAGGAATCTCTGTGGTGTTTTGTGGAAAATTTTCAAGTCAAATTCTTAGCTTGATACTCCTTGTTGCCAGGTTAAGTTTTATCTGTGCTGTAATACTTAAACACCCCTTTATCCCTGGAGGGATAATCTTTTGTGTACTGTGTGGAAGCATCACCTGTCAGTAAAAAGCTGATGGGCTATTAGCAAAAGGCCGAAAGCAGAAGGTGGGAGTTCCTGTAAAGAGAGTGGAACTCTGGGAGATTTCCCACAGGAACTTGAAGGAAGTTGGATGAATTAAACTGAGGAGAGGTAACTAGCCATGTTGCAGACATAGAATCCACAGGTTAAATAAGTTATGAGCTAGAGGGAACAAGTCTAGGCATTTTTAAATAAACAATAAACCCCAGAGTCGTTATTTGGGAACTGGGGTATGGATGGAAAAGCCTACAGTTACACCCCCTCTCCGTGTGTACATGTGTATGCATGTGTAGGTTATGAAAGATTTTACCATTACAGTGCATTAAGGCAGCATAATCACTCATTCAAATGTGAGAAAGCTTCCACCATCCTCCTGTTTCATTTCTATATGAAAAACCTTTCTATGATTCTATTTTGAACCTTAAAGTGCTTTCATGATTAAACACTCAGGCATCTAGAGGCTGAGCGTTCTCAGACAGTACACCTTGAGGTATGGAGATGCAGGAGGGTGAGAGGAGTGTTTCTTAATATAATTTAGGGTATAGGTAGGTATACACTTTATTCTGGATAGTTTCCATTGGCTGTCTCCATGGTTCTGAATTCTGAACAACTAGAAGCAAAATTGAAACACTGAATGCATTGGGGAAGTTTCTCAATTCCTTTTACAGACAGTGGCTACTCTTCCCCAAGGTAAGAGTGCATCAAAATCTGTGTTCATATCACTGTCACTCTGGACAGGCAAGGTGTCCCCAAGGTTGACTACAAATACAACTGATCCCAACAACAGGCATGAAGCGTTAGGTCGCATTTGCAAAGTGAATGCAGACCCAGCATGAAAGCCCAAGGCAATCTTGCACACTACATCTGAGGGTCATCATCTAGGAAGAGCCAATGGCACATCTACTTCAGTGCTGCAGAATTCACAAGGGTAAAACCAAGCATGATATCCATCAGCAAATGAATGGATAAAGAAAATTCGGAGAAAGCTACAGTATACTTACATATAATAAATAAATAAATCTTTAAAAAAAAAAAAAAGGGCTGGAGAGATGGCTCAGTGATTAAGAGCACTGACTGCTCTTCCGAAGGTCCCGAGTTCAAATCCCAGCAACCAGCTCACCACCATCTGTAACGAGATCTGACGCCCTCTTCTGGTGTGTCTGAAGAAAGCTACAGTGTACTTACATATAATAAATAAATAAATCTTTAAAAAAAAAAGAAAATTCGGTACACTTATACAGTGGGATTTTATACAGAGAGATTTTAGTTCACTTCGACACTAGAAAAAATAAAACCAGGACATTCTCAGAAAAATGGACTGAACTGGATATTATTGTCTTAAATGAACTAACCTAGAGTTGGAAAGGCAAATGTCATGTTTTTGTGATGTTCAGAATGTAGATTTTAATGTATATGTCTAGACGCATGAAGGTGCAAGATGGATGGAAGAAGTCTAAAAACAGGGGAGCAGGGAAAAGAGCTGGTTCTGGGAAGTGTCTCTCATGAAAGCAGAAGGCAAACTACTTGTGGAGAAGGAAGACGAACCGGGAAGAGATGAGGGGGAGCAACATGGAAGGCAATGAGGGATATAAATAAGAACAAAGTGTAAAAGATAAACACGCAAAAAAAAAATTCACAACAAAACTTCTTTCTTGCATATTAACCGAAACTACAATTAAAAAAGAAAAGCTGTAAGTGGAAAAAAAAAAAAAAAAGAAAACTAATTATGAGCTTACATAAACGATAGCCCAGATGAGCTGGTAGACTATGGGGACAGAGATGCAAGAAGGGTGATGAAGGAGTTTGGCCTTTGCAGCAGAAAAGGAAGCCAAGGGTGTCCCAGAATCTGAAGGTTGGTAGTTAGAGGCGCTCCCATGTAAACTTCTCTGGAGTCTGATTTTATCTCTCTCACTTTCGTATATGATCAAAGGGACTCACTCTAAATGTTTATTATGGCACAAAAGTCACTAGCTTGAACAGCAGAGCATGGAATCCATCCTAAGTATTTCACATGGAGGATGGGGGTGTGGCTCAGTGGTAGCGTGCTTGCCTAGCAAGTGTGGGGCTCTGTGTTTAACCTCTAGCATAACAACCCAAGACTCTGGGGGGAATGACAGAAAGTCCCCGAGGCACAGCCTTGCTGCTGAGGGAAGTGAGAGGAAGGCGCTCTTTTGGCTCAGTGTGCAGGGAAGATCCTTGGGTGAAGAGAAGGACAGGGAACTTTGGCTCTGCTGCCAGGTGTAGGTTCTCTGCCAAGGTCAATATATGTTTATACTTGATTATTTTATTTGTTACCAGAAATATTAACTCCACAAGACAAGCTACGTGGAAAGAAGATTTGGGGCAAGAATACAATCGCGTATTGTCTTTAACTTGACACAAACTGCAGACAGACTACTGAGTGTGAAACTGGAAATTCGGGAACCAGGCTTGGAGAGAACACGGTGCCTGTTCCTTGATTCCCTTACTATCTCCTTTATTCAGACAGGTTCCCCCTCATCTGCATTCTGGGGTGCTGCTCCACAGTTTTAGTCCAACATGCCAATATTTTCAGTCTGGCTCTATTTGAACTTGCCTCTGAATTCTTTACCAAAGAACTATGCTCTAAGTTGAGAGAAAGAATTGGCTTGACTCTCCCCTCGTTTTCCTTGGGTCCTGTGGGTAGACCTGCAGCTGTTGCCCACAGGGTCAGGGTCACACGAGTATGAGGGCGAGATTCTGTAAGAATTATAGATGAAAAGGTGAAAATTAGAAGACTTAATTTGGGCCCTTTGTAAAGGAAGGATGTTTTAGCAAGGGCCCCTCATCCTTTGGTAGCATCGAACACTCACCTGCTTCACACCTACCTGTATGCATCTCATGTTGTCTTTCTGGAATCCATCTGTTCTTCTCGAGTACACAAAGATCAACTGTTCTCTTTCTTTTGCCACTTCAGTTTATTCTCAGGACCCTAAAAAGAAAGAGAGTTTTTAAAACTGCCCTCCGCAGGCTGGTCTTCTGTAACATATGCATTTCTGTATATGTATGGATGTATGTATGCATTTTCTTTTTTTTTCAAAAATTTTATCTAATATTATAAATAAGTACCCTGTAGCTGTCTTCAGATGCACCAGACAAGGCATCAGATTTCATTACAGGTGGTTGTGAGCCACCATGTAGTTGCTGGGATTTGAACTCACGACCTTTGGAAGAGCAGTCGGTGGGTACTCTTACCCACTAAGCCATCTCGCCAGCCCTATATACATTTTCTTAAATAGAAAATACAGTATTAGTTTCCGGTACCATGTTCTATCTTCCATTGTGTGTCATTCTTTCAACCCGGAGCACAGAGCATGATGACGAAAGAGAAACAATCATTTTACACATCCTAGTGAAATAAACAGTCCTTGGCTGCATCCGCGGGTGATCCAGTCTCCAGTTTGAAATGTTACCGTGTTTTCCGAAATGCACTAATAAAATCGGATTTCAAATGAAATGCAAACTTCCTTCTCAGGAATATGTTGAAGAACCTGAGGTGGGGGGGGGGTGCTGCATAAGAGGATGCAGAGGTGAACACACTTGGGCACATGGGCTTGAATCACTGAATTTCATTAGCCTACACCTGAGTCTGGACCTAGACTGCAGATTGTGGTTTCTGTGTTCATATGCCTTTGGGGTCTGGCTCTGTGTTGAAGAGTACGGGTGCCTGATTTAATATCCACCTCTACCACTTTCTGTATCTTTATTAGCCTTGACGTTTCCTGAAGTATTAATATGCCAGTCCTGGCTCCCAGGTGGAGTCACAGCTTGGTTCCTATAAATTATTAATCTTGGGGAACTAGACGCTGGCTTCAAATATTAATTTGAGTAAACTTTGCCAGTTTACAGAGTAACTTATGCGATGGAACATTGCTTATCATCCAGCGTGAATAAGAGTCAACAAGGCAATACGTTGTCTGGAAAGTGCCCCTGCTTTGGGCACACTGCACCTCTCCAAGAGGCAGACCTTCACGGGGTTGGAGAACCCAGTACTCATCGCCAGGGTCTTCTGCTTTGATGTTAATTCTTCACCAACGGCATGGTATGTGGACTGTTTAACCAACCACTCAAGCCTTGCTGTCCTAAGATACAAAAGGCGATGAGGATAAGAATCCCAAACTCAGAATTTTGACCAGGGGTGAACAGACTACGTGTCCAGACGAGGGAATCAAGGCATAGCACAGTCAGTGTATCTCCAGATTAACGGGGTCCAGGTCCAAGCCGCAGCCTTTGGCCTCCTGATCTGATGGCTGCTTTCCCAATGTCCACCCTGACAGTCCCTGAACGTGCTCATTAAAGATGCAGATTCCCAAACCTTTAGTGTGCGCTGCGGATTCTATGTTACTAAGGAGGGCAAGATTTGGAAACGGTGGCGCTCAGCTCCATCCTCCTCTTTGCTGTCCTGGAACCTTTGCAGTTGGATAAATGAACTTGAGCCTGGAGCTGTTTCTGACCTCTTTTTACCTTGTGTTTCTAATCTCCCTCCCAAAGCAGCCTTCTTCACCACAGCGCTCTTTAGAGATGCTACTGTGCCTCTGCGCATGCTCATTATGCAAACCTCCCCTTCCAAGGTTCCCGAGGCTCTCAGCCTACCTAGTCACTCTTTTCAAAGTTTCTTTTTGATGATCCAGCCTTTGCCTCTGAACAGATGTGTATCTTTGTCCCAGGCCATCACTAGCTTCTGTTCTTTAGTCATTGCTTTAAAAAAGTAAAATCCCCTGTCCTCTGTCTTTCTCTCTTTCTGTTTCCGTGTCTCTCTGTTTGTCTCGTTGTCTCTGTCTCTTTGTCTCTTTCTCTCTTTCTTTTGTTTTTAAAGGTGGATCTTCTTATGTAGCTCATGCTGACCTTCAACCCATATTCTCCTGCTTCTACCTCCAGAATGCTGGGATCACAGGTATGTTGCACCACACACCAGCTTCATCATTTTCTTATCCTTTAATTTTGACAGGACATCATATTTGTCTGCAGTATTGTCATGATAATTGTAGTATGCCTGTCTTCAGACTTGTCTAGCACTGTCTACATTAAACCACTCAGATTTACTCTGGAAGAAATGACTGCCATGTATGTCACCAAAAATGGTTATATTTTAATCAAAAACACGCATGAAGTTGATTCTGTTAACAGCTGCCCATGGCTGTTGAATTGTAGAGGGTTGCCTTATTGAAACATTCTTCTAGGGCCCCCCTTGTCTTCTTTTGGCACTGCCTGGTGTTGGACTCTGGGTCATAGCTTCAGGTCCTTGTCAGTTTCCTACAAGGCCAAATGATGGTTCAAGGAACACTAATTCCATTGGGAAAAGCTCTTGATTTCTGTCATTATCTGATTCAAAGTCAGATGTGTTCATCTCCTATGTGATGACAAATTGATTCAAGGACTTTGGCTCAGAGGCTGTTGCTGGAGGATCCAAGTCCAAATGAGATGCAAGAAACAAATGAGCATCTGTGTATGCTGCTGTGGTCTGAGTGGGCTGACACTGTGAAGCACTCAATTGATTGCATACCCAGGAGAGGAGAGTAATTGGGTGAATGAAATTTGTAGCTGGTTATTTACACACCAGTGTGGATTTTTCGCTTAAGAGGCACATAATTATTCCAGGTCCAGTGGAGATTTTCCTGCATAATAGGAATTGAGCATGTTTGTGAATAATTTTGTTCTCCCTTTATTCTGTGGTCATGAAACACTTCTTACACTTTTAAAGATAAGCATCGACAAACCTAAAGCAAACTTCTTTTCTTAGTGATATAGCATTTTTTTTTTTACTTTTGAGAATATATTAGTTTAATATTTGATGGATGTACTGGCTGGTTTTGTGTGCCAACTTGACACAGGCTGGAGTTATCACAGAGAAGGGAGCTTCAGTTGGGGAAATGCCTCCCTGAGATCCAGCTGTGGGGCATTTTCTCAATTAGTGATCAAGGCGGGTAGGCCCCTTGTGGGTGGTGCCATCCCTGGGCTGGAAGTCTTGGGTTCTATAAGAGAGCAGGCTGAGCAAGCCTGGGGAAGCAAGCCAGCAAGGAACATCTCTCCATGGCCTCTGCATCAGCTCCTGCTTCCTGACCTGCTTGAGTTCCAGTCCTGACTTCCTCTGGTGATCAACAGCCATGTGGAAGTAAGCTGAATAAACCCTTTCCTCCCCAATTTGCTTCATGGTCAAGATGTTTGTGCAGGAATAGAAACTCTGACTAAGACAATGGGCCTTAGATATCTTAAGGAAATTCTGATTTTAAGATGGTTTGTTAGAATGGTTAATGGGAAATAATTTAAAGACTGAGCTTAACTCCTACTAACTGCCTGACTTTGAACAACTAAGTCACTTCAGCTGGGCTGCATCTTCTCATCTATAAAATGAAAATCTACTTATCTCACTGAGCTATTGAGGCAACAGCATGTTCATGTGGGTACAGGGGCATTCAGTCAGCCATAAAACCCAGTAGTAGTCGAGATAGGTTGATTAAAAGAAATAGCTAGATGTTTACCATTGATTGACTCCTGTGACTACACCTTCACTGGGACTCAAAGGGAGTTGGCTAGAACTTGGGAAATTCGGTGGTGATGAAACTGTGCTGTAACATTTACATATGTAGAGAACAGAGGATAGTCTGGCCTTTAGCACAGGGTAGTCAGTGATGAGGACTGTGATGTCTAGTGAACATGTCAAAGCCAGAGTGGAATCCTGGAACTTCCTGAGGTAGATGACTCATTGATTAGTGCCACCTAAGTGGTTTTACAGAGAATTTCAGTCATTTCAAAACACAACTCAAGACCCAACATATTTGGAAAATGCTGTGTATGTTGTCTGTGTCTTGGTGCTAACATTTATGAGTGCACATGGGATAACTGTTGCCAGCTAATCTGTAGATTAGCTTTAGATAGCTCTTTGTTTAAAGATGAATTAACTAAATGAGTTCAGTTCCTTTGTGTCATTAGTTACACTTCAAGGGTTTAACAGTCACAGATGGATTGGGACTTCTATATTAGTGTATATCACACATCGTACTTGTTCTCTCTCTTTGTGTGTGTGTGTGTGTGTGTGTGTGTGTGTGTGTGTGTACACATGTGTTACATTACTGAAAAAAAGTTATTTTCATTACTGTTCATGGCTTACTTAGTGTTTTACTTGGTATGACATTTAGATGTCTGGTTACATTTTTCATATATAAAGTTTTCTTCTTATATTATATAGCAATGTACACCACTGATATTTGTAATAAAAACAATACCTATTAGAACAGTTATGCACAAAATGAGTAATCTTGGATTCACACATTGGGTTATAAGATGTGACTGGTTGGGGAAATAGTTGGGCCAGGTGAGTGAAGTTAACACAAGTGACATCATGTCTGGAGGACAACTGAAGTCTACGCAGTAGTGACAGCAGCATGGTTGAACACTTTTACATGAACGTGACTACTACAGAGGTTAGCTGTCATTCAATAGCAGGCTGTATCGTAGGATTTTTATGAATCACTCCTACTTCTAACTTTAGACAATTGATTTGTCCCCTCTCCCACCCCGCTCCCCAGGCCATCTGTGCATTTCTGCTCTCATCACAAAACAGACAAGCGGGACAACACACACACTCAGTCCCTGACAGAAATCCCGATGCAACTTAGACATGAAGTAGCATGACTCAGCTCTTTGTGGGTTTCCTTAAAGTGTGTTTGTTCTTCACATAGGCCTCATCATCAGGAGACAGGACCACCTTCACAGCATCTGAAATTCCGTTCTGTCCCAAGATGCAAAGGCCAACAAGGAGCTTTTATTGTGGCAGAATACGGGTGCACGGTCTAAAGATTGTCCTTTGTGCTTTCTGTTAAATCTGCTGCAGAGTCCAATCACTCAGGGTGGAAAGCCTGTCAACCAGACCATAGGCATCACCAGCCACCTGCTGTCAACCTAAAACTCTATTTACTGTTCCCTGTCTGCCTCACTGCCCAAATCTGGGTATAGACTCCCCAGGGAGACACCAATAACACCTACTCCACTCTGTACAGGCTCATAAAAGTCTCCATGCCTTTTAAGGGCTCACCCATTCCATCTTAATGGGTGAGCTGCAAGCCTCCATTCCACCAGGTCACAGAGCTGTGCTGAGTCCAGATTACAAACTCTTCTAATAACAGTTTTGTGGCAATCTGCTTAACTTTCATCCAGAGTAGGCCAAGATAGCTACTGGATTTGAAACAGTCATCAACTTATATAATTTCCGAAAGTTCTATTAGACCCTATGGGGTGTGCTCTGAGACCCCCCCCCCCCCCGCACTAACAAGCTTATTTAACGTTACGCATTGTATCAGTTACTTTTCTTGTTGCTATGACACCATAGCTGGCAGAAGAGATGTAAGGGAGGAAAGATTTGTTTTGATCCGTGGTTTCACAGAGTCTCAGTCCATCATGGTGGCAAAGGCCTGGTGGTGGGAGCTTACACCTGGCATGGTGTAGACAGGAATCAGAGGAAGATAGTTGGAACCAGAGGCATATATGCCTTTTCAAGATCTGTCCCTAATGACCTATTTCCATCAGACAGGTCTTGCTTCTTATAAGCTTCATATCCTTGGGAAACAAGCGTTCCAGGCATGAGCTTGTGGGGAACGTTTTATCTTCAACACATTTATGTATCAATCATTTCAGTGCTTTGCAGAATCACCATTTTGTAGCATGGTGTTTAGAAAATACACTGTGGATCTTGGGAGAGATGGATTCCTCCAGGTGGATATGGGGTTCTGGGAATCTGCCAAGCAGCTCTGGCTCCTCAGTTTCTACTGTTGTATTTCTAGAGTCATAATTATCCAAGTGCCTATCTGTGTTAAAATATTAATTATTCTGCCACAGG
>JADRCD010228674.1:18120-28527 GCA_019843815.1 Montemys delectorum
CCTGACTATTATAGATAGACTAACTTTCGAAATGGAGGGAGTTCATAGCTCCACGTTGCTTTGCTTAGGGATAAAATGGGATCGGAGAGGTACTGTGCTTTTCCAGATATTGCTCAGTTAACATGATAGCCCATGTCCCTCCTATCCATTTCTTATTAAGCCTGTTGATTTGTCTTTTCCAACTTGAAAAGAATAGCAATTATTAATGGGCTAGAGTTATGTCAATGGAAATAGAGAGTTTTATCTCTAGGATGAAATCTTGCCCATCCTTGTGAGAATGAGCTCTGAATATGTATATCCAGTATCCCCACCCCCACCCCCCCGTGTATTTTTTGTAAGCTCTGTCTGGGTAGAGCGTGACAGTGAATACATGATGTGTCACTAAATGCCTTCCTGCTGCTTTAGAGGACAACCTCTGATGAGTTTTCAGCAACCAGCCAATAACATCTGTATCGCTTTGAATCTGCCTTTTGACCTCCTTGAAAGCTGTCTATTAGAAATTCTAGCTAGATCCTATCTCCTGCTTCTTCTCTATGACCCCGTTCTATGACCTTCTCCTTCTCTTGTTCGTCTTTTAAATTCTTGCCATGGGATATAAAAGCAGATGGACATCACAACTTACATAGCAGAAGAAAGATTCACCCTTACCAGTTAATAGGGGGCTTGCCATTGGTGTGAAGTATGTAGGTCAGGAATTTAGGTTAGAAATACATTTCTAAGCCCACCCCATAGAGCATAAAGGTGCCATAGGTGGGTGTCGTACAGGCTGTAAAAGGAACATGAGTTCTCCTTCAGGGAAATGTCCCAGAAGAAGCTGCCTTGATAGAGCCGTCATCTGAATCGGGTGTACCTCTGGCACCTGTGCTGGGATATCAGTTGGGAAAGCCCCATTACTCATCTCCATTACACGGGGGCTTCTGGAAACTGCTGCACATCCATGCATGTCTCTGCTAATGAAAACACGGAAGCCACAGGGTTATGGTCACACAAGCCTCATCCTGCTGACCCTCAGGGCTGTAAGAATCACAAAGCAGGAAATGAGTGGTGGAGCCCACTCGTTGAAAATTCTGAGTTTTGAAATGTGGGAAATGTCATGTTCACCATTTCTCTTGGAACAATTCTGAATTTTAGAGATGGTGCTCAAGTTAGGCCACCCCAGGGTAAAATGCTCACTTTAAGCTATCTTAAGGTATCTAATTTTCTTTAGGGGCCCCTTTTCTTCACTTGGTTCTGATGAGCCCTGGTATTAAAGATACTGTTATTGGTATTGACACCTGTCTTAGTTATGGTTTTATTGCGGTGAAGAGACACGACGACCACAGGAACTATTATAAAGGAAAACATTTAATGGGGGGGCTGGCTTACAGTTTCAGAGATTTAGTCTCTTGTCTTCATGGTGGGAAGCTTGGCAGCATGCTGGCAGACATGGTGCTGGAGAAGGGGCAGAGAGTTCTGTATCTGGTTCTTCGGGCGGCAGGAAAAGACTGAGACGTGTGCTTTCTCTTACAAAGCCACACCTGTTCCAACAAGGCCACACCCCCAAATAGTGCCACTCCTTATGGGTCCACGGGGAACATTTTCAAACCACCACACTACCTCGCTCCTTTGCCCAGGATGTCATAAGCTCAAGGGACATCAGTGTAACTTACCACCAGGTGTTTTTGTTTGGAGCTCATTGAATTCAAATTCGTTTGTTTCTACCTAGGATCTGGTGAGAACATCTACCGAACAATCGAACAACCCCGCATTAGAGATAAATATCTGCTCTGCTTTTTCCCCCCTTCCACCTGCTCTTAGAATCTCTTCTTGCCACCTGTAACTGCAGGTAGAGTGTCGCTGGGGCTGGTGTTGGGCCTTAGGGAAGCCCAGAGGCACTGATCCGGGGGGCGAAGGGGGGTAGTGGGAAAACTCAGTTTGAGATGTGGGGAAGCCGGAGCTGGTGCAGGGGTTCCTGGGCCTGCCACAAGGCTGGGGCTGTGGGGTTCTCCGGCTTTTGGACATCCAGACACCGCTGGGAGTCTCAGAAGAGCAGAGAATATAGAGTTGTAGGCCTGAGGGCTGGGGACAGCATCTAGCCTGGGGCCAGGGGGAAAGGGGAGCTCCAGCTTAGTTCCATCGAGGAGAGTCCTTGGCTTGGCCTGTGGCAGGCTTGGTGGCAGTTGTGGCTGGGAATGCAGAGAGGCCTTCTACAGGAGATTAGGCTGTGGCTCTGTAGGCAAAGGCCACGTTCATGGCTCCCCATGGTGGATAGTTTATTGTCATGATGGAAAGTGGATGCATAAAACCATACCCCATTTCTCAGGGTGGGCCTGAGACCAAATACCTTTTCCAGGGAAGAATATCTGGGAACGGAAGCATATTGGCACACCCTCCGGACCTCTAGATACCTCATTAGCATGGATAACTAACTCTCTTTGAGTCTACTTGACTATGGCCACCTCTCTTTTCCTATTGTCTTGGTCTGAGATGTTAGGGATGCGTCATCTACATGTGGAAGGGCTTGGGACATTGCCATTATGTGACTGATGGCCACAAATCCATGGGGAGGGTGGCTGTGGCTACATGACAGGGGCATGGTGCCAGGGGCAGGCAAAGCTCCTACTGTCCCTTCAGGGTCTCTGGGGCTTCAAGCCTTTAGCTTGACCTTACCAAGCTTCCTCTCAGGGTCCATGGCCCCACAGTAGAGAGAGAGAAAAAATGTGATCTAGAGACTCAAATTACCTCCATCCTGTCTTCCACTGGGGAGCTGCAGATATAATGGGTAATATGGTACAAAAAACAGAATACCTGGCAGACCCCTTGCTCCTCATTGCTTTCCTGATCTGCAGAGATGATATGTCATTCTCAGTCATACCTCTACCTAATGTAGATGATGACGAGGCAGTTTCCTGCAGCAGCTAGGATATTTTTCTAACAGTGCTTGTTGATCCACCAGCTGTTGGATGTGGGTATCCATTTATCCTTGGGGGCCTCTTTCTTCTTCACTCATAAAATGAAGTCACTGGTAGTAAGGTGGATTAAGCAAGAGACGCTAAAACAACAAATTTACCATCATTTTATTCTATTGAGTCCATGATGGAACTTCATATCACTGACTGCTCATTTTCCGCTGAAAAAATGCTCACTGTTTTGGCTTTTAGGCCATTGCTTCCACGTTAGCTCAATAAACATTATGGGGCCAAACATTGGTCTGGGGATACGAAATATGCACAAGGCAGTTCTTGTATTTGAGCCTCTTGTAAGATATAGAAGCAAATTAGCCATTTCCGTCATCCAGATGCTCCTTCTTCTCAATTTCGTTTTGATTTTATCAGCAATTCCCTCTAGCTTTCCTGTAACCCTTCAAGGAAAGTGATACCCACCCCTTCTTTCTATTGCAGTGCCGTTAGTTTTAGGAAGTTGACCACGTCCCACCTTTTTACGTGCTCAGGCTCAGGCATCTCAAAGTTTCTATTGACCAGGTGGCAGTCTTCAGACACATGTGGTCTCTATGTCTAAGCTCCAAACTTGTAGACTATAGTCTCTTGGGAAAAAAAATCTTAGAAAGAAATGATAGTGTGTGTGTGTGTGTGTGTGTGTGTGTGTGTCTTCTGGCTTTCTGGATGGCCTTTGAGTGGCAAGTTCATTAGAAGAATTATATCTTAAATGGAGATAAGTGTTAGGGTATCTCAATCAAATAAGCAAACTATTTTGCTTGTAAGTTATCTTTCATTGATGTGGTAAAGTAATTTAAAAAAAAAATCTGTGTAAGTCTAGAAGATTCTTTTCAATAGCATAAAATTAAGACTCCAAGTAGGAATCTTCGGGGTATTGCCACTTAGTTGGCAGATCTTTCTTTGTAGAGATAGATAGTGGTGATAGATAAATAACGGCATCTTAGACCTCAAAACTCTGATCAATAGACACCTTCACTACTCTTTTCAGATGTCTCTGCCTTCTGCTTCTTCCCCTTTGATGAACATCCCTGCTGCCACCAGATCTGGCCATGTTATTCTAGTAGCTGGAAGTATCTCATATTGAGGCAGGATCAAAAACATTAAGGGAACAAGGGAATGGATTAGAATCTTGGATTCCCAAGCCTGGCTGAAGTCTCCAGTCAGCTGGGAGTCATGATCGACTAAGTATCAGTTACTCCATTCTCATAATTAACAATGAACCAAGTTTGCTGTGAAAACTGGCCATGTAGAGGTAATATTCCTTGTCCATACAGATACCTCAAATAAGAGCATTAAAGTAGCTATGAGCCATGCCTAAGGCTAAGTTCATGTGACCTTGAGTTAGGACTTCTTGCCAGATGTAGTTATTTGTTATTGGGTTTGTTTATTTGTTTGTTTTTTTTTGAGGATTTCACAAGACTACACACTTTGCTTAGAGTAAAAACACAGCTTAACTTGTGGCTGGTGCTGATACTAGTAGGCACTATGCTTTCTGGAGAAGGCCCACACCACGCTTGGGTGAATAGGTCTCCTAAGCACTCCTCTCAATTGTTGCTCTTCTTTGAGTGGATTAGAGTTTCTTTCTTCATAAACTCTACAGCTGCTCATACTGACTTGTCTTGAAATTCTCTTCTACCACAACTAAGAATCCCCTGCTTCAGTTGAGTGGAGGCCTCTGAAGGAACTGCTAGGTGTGCTGTAGTCTCTGACACTGTGGCAGAGGCTCTAACACTCAGGGTTGGTCCCCTAGAGGCTTAGTCTTAGTACCTGGGTCTCTAGGTCAGTGGGCAGGGCTGGTGGACTTACATTTTGTATAGCTCCCAAGTACTATTGATGCTGCTGGCCCCAGGGCTCATCCTGGAAGGACCATTGTCCCTTGACTCAGGTCTAAACTGCCATATGTTGTCACTCAGATCTCTGTTCCTGAAGCCAAGGAGCACATCTGTGCACCAGCTGCTGTTCTTTCACACCTGCTCTTCATCAGGTCTGTAGCTCTCTGTTCTGAATCTGATAAGCACACATACACACACACACACACACACACACACACACACACACACACACACACACACGTGCACATGCACTGCCTGAGAACCCATCAGAGCTATTTGGCTTTTAAGATACACCCTGATGAACAAATGCTTTGGCCTAGGATATTTCTTCCACTTATCTTTTTCAAAGAGGTACATTTCAGGATGTTTATCTGTGGAGATTAACTTCTAAGACAGCTAAACTTAAGTGGTCAAACTTTTCCAGTAACTGGAACGATGATATTCTTTTGGGACCAACCAGTCACTGGGTTGGCGGGGTTTTCCATGCTTCTGGATTATCAGCTTGGCAATCGTTCCTGTACAAAGCACAGAACTTATCATGAGTCAATGGAGTCGCTATCATGATAATTCTAAATATTTATAAGCTATTATAAATATATATGGTGCTGAAAAGTAAATTAAATTGTACCAAACTGATAAAAATCCTCAATATTTACAGTTGAGGCTCATACATAATGTAATAAGAACTGTAAGAAGTGAGAGCATGGGCACAGAAGGATTATGGGAAAATCATTTTTTTTTGTAATGCTGGGAATTGAACACAGGTACTTTTGCATATTAGGAAAACATTTTACCATCTAGCTATACCTCCAGAACTGAAAAATAAAATGTTTTCTTAACTCCCAGAGATGCAGTAATTCGTTACAAAAGGAACAGTAAAATGATACAGACTTTCATATGACCCATCCTCTTAGGAAAGTAAGAAACATTTAAGGCTGAAATGAAAGATAGGGTGGCTCACCCAAAGGCTCATTAGCAATTTGACATGGCAGGCAGACACAGCAGACAGGCCATGTATTTGTGGCTTATAAAGTACTATAGTTTGGATCATAAGCATTCTCCAAAGGCCCATGAGCTAAAGGCTTGATCAACAGCTTGGTCTTATTGGAAGATGGTGGAAACTTCAAGATGTGGGACTTGGAAGTAAGACCAGTGTCTTTGGCACATGTTCCCAAAGGACATGATTGTGGAACCTCAGCCCCTACTCTCTTTTTATAGCCTGGCTGTTAGGATAACGGTTATGCCCAGTACATGCTCCCCACAATGACAGAGCATTTTGCCTCTTTACAGCTCCCAAAGCAAAAGCACCAGCCAGGTACAGACTGAAAACTCTAGTACTGTCAGTTGAAGTAAATTCTTTCTCTTTGTAAATTCAGTTATCCCAGGTAGTTTGTTACAGGGACAGAAAGCATACTCACACGTAAGGACATGTCTTTGCTGTTCTTGCCTGCTTTGAAGACAGAGACAAACACTGTCATGGCTGTGAGACGGAAGCTCAAAGCCCTAGTCCCCATGCTATTAAGTGAATATTAGGCACATCAAGGATGACATTCACCCTCTGCACCAGAAGAATTATAGGAGCAAAGCTTCCATGGGCTTCTCCCTCAAGAGAGGGCACAACTCTCTTTCCTCTGAGTACTTTTAATTGGCTTCCAGAAAGCTGTTCAGATCATTCACTGAAGGATCAGACTTTCTTTGTCAAAGTGGCATTGTAAGTGGTAAGGTCTAGACATTCCACTGAAGTCAAAGTGAAATCTATTGAGAGTATTCGGGTTTTGTTCCAGTACATTTTGAAGTCTAAAGCTAAAATTTCAGCGTCTAGACAAGCATTGTAGGAGCCCTCTCCTCTCAGACCTTTTCAAATTCTTTAACAATGTATATTTCTTTCTTGCACAAATCTTTTTAAAGAGTTTAATGGCAGGACTCCACTGCTTTGCTATGTTCGCCGTGAGATATCTCCATTCCTAACTATACTCCTCATAAGAAAGCAGTAGGGGTATGATCAACTTAATGAGCCCAATTTTTCATAGATACTTCTTTTATTGGTGGTGGGGGAGAGAGGAGGCTTATCCCTGTAGCAGAAAATAGCCAACCTTTCAACTAGTACCCCATTGGACAGTTCTATGTCCACAGCCCCAGATTCATACCCTGTCTCTTATGAGCGACAAAATCCTAGTGACACAAACCTGGACATTATGGTGGATGCCTGGAAGTGCTTGCTGTTAGGAGCCTGATATGGCTATCTCCTGAGAGGTTCTGCCAGAGCCTGACAAATACAGAGGCAGATGCTTGCAGTCAACCATTGGACTGAGCATGGGATCCCTGAAAGAGGAGTTGGAGAAGGGACTGAAGGAACTGAGGGGGTTTGCAGCCCCATGGGAGAAGCAACAGTGTCAACTGGCCAGACCTCTGAGAGCTCCCAGGGACTGGAACACCAACCAAAGAGTACACATGTAGGGACCCATGGCTCCAGCTGCGTATGTGGCAGAGGATAGCCTTATTGGGCATAAGTGGGAGGAGAGGCCCTTGGGCCTGAGGGTGTGCAATGCCTCAGTGTAGGGGAATGCCAGGGCAGGAAGATGGGAGTGGGTGAGTGGGTGGGGGAGCACCCTCATAGAGGCAGGGGGATGGGAGATAGGATAGGGGGTTTCCAAAGGGGAGACCTGGAAAGGGAAAAACTTTTGAAATGTAAATAAAGAAACTATCCAATAAAAAAATTAAGAGAGCAATATGCAGGATGCAAAGGAAAAGAGAAGAAAAAGAAGAAGAAGAAGCTGTAGAGGGGACAGAAGGAGCAGGCAGGCTTCTCCGTACCACAGGACAGAACAGGGCTTTTCTTAATAGCAAGGCAAGCTTCATTTTACTAAAGAGAACAAAGTTTTCTTCTTACAGGCTTGATTTTAATTCATTTAGCAATAAAAGGGTAGAAGCCTTTTCTTTCTATATGCAATAAAGATTGGAGATGATTGTTCTCATCAAAAAAAAAAAATTCTTGGTGACTGTGAGGTGCTTCAGAGCTCAAATACTGGACTTAACTTTTCCTTTCCTGGGTAACATCTGCACTCTCTACTTCTCTGTGAAAATGAAGTGGTTCCTGAGTGGAGCACAGCCCAGGGCTTCTCACAGCTCTCGGTAATTACTCAGTAATCTTATTTTGTGTGCTGGAGATCAAACCAGGTGCGTGTTAAGCAACTTCTCTGCCAGTGGGCTACATTGCCAGCCTTTGGAGTTTGAGACAGTGTTTTGCTGAGTGACCCACGTTGTCCTTGGACTTGCTATGTAGTCCAGGCTGGCCCTGATCTTGCCATGCTTCTGCCTATGTCCTTTGAATTCTGGGATTACATGTGTGTTTTTCTATGCAGGAATTAACTATTGTTTAAATAAACTGTACACTATGTTACATATTTAATTAATACAAGTTTTTGACGTTGAATAACTACTGTTTTCTATACTACAACACTGTGAAACTTCTTTCTCTCGCCTTCTCTGCTGTCTGGAGTGACATTCAATAGGAGGTAGCTATTCTTGGAAGGCATTCGCATCTAATGGGTGTTTCCTAGCAATGTGAGTCTCTCTGGACATCAGATAGATAGATATATAGTGTAGTAGGAACATTAGCTGATAGGTCAACACGGCTCAGAACCCACAAGCCATTTCTGTGGAAATCCCCTTTATGACTATGAAACCTCATATGTCAAAAGGATTTTCCATTTTAATTCTTCTGCACTTCCATTCCCATCCTCTGACTCCCTTAAGGGGTTAGTAGTTATCTCTTTTTCTCATGTTCACTTGAGAGACTTCGTTTTTTGCTGAAGTTGGTGCCCAGATGGTCTGGATCAGCCCATAATAAAGTTATTGGTTTCAGCCCTGAGCTCAGTACATGCCTATCTGAAACCCAACTCCATGAGACTCACAACTTTTCTTTTTCTGGGACATAGGGTACCACAGCTTACTATCATGGGTGCTACACATCTAAACCAACAGATGCTATATACCCACTGACCTTATTAAAGTGGGATAGCACAAGGATATTGACCATTAAAAACTGATAGGTTTCATGGGCCACATAGATGCTGTGTGTGTGTGTATTATAACTTCATATATAATACTTCATATATTATATATACTTAATATATATAATACTTCACAAACTTTCATAGTTTGTTTTATGTAACTATCAGCAAAGACACTGTAGATTTTAAAAGTACAAGATGTAGCTTAACTATAGGAAAACCAATTCTGTTTCAGAAAGGCAAATATCATTATAATGGCATCAGAAATCAGCGACAACTCCTTCATAACTCCTTTGCAATGCATTCCATTCCCAAGCTATATTAGGGCTAAATAAATTGCTTTCGATTCTTAAGGAACATTCATTATTCTAATGCCTTTAAACAGAGACTTTCAGAAATCAAAACAGAGCCAAGAATAGAATCCACCCCTAATTTACTGTATCATTTTTGCATATGAATCAATTAGATAAGGTAGTTGCTGCCTCATTCACTCATCTATTTATACAGATGTGTCTCTTCCTTAAAAACTGTGGGTCCCCAAAGAACTGTCAATAGGACAAAATGGAAAACAACAGATTGGGAAAAGATCTTTACCAATCCTATATCCGATACAGGGCTAGTATCCAATATATACAAAGAACTCAAGAAGTTAGACTCCAGAGAACCAAATAACCCTATTAAAAAATGGGGTACAGAGGTAAACAAAGAATTCTCAACTGAGGAATACCGAATGGCTGAGAAGCACCTAAAGAAATGTTCAACATCCTTAGTCATCAGGAAAATGCAAATCAAAACAACCCTGAGATTCTACCTCACACCAGTCAGAATGACTAAGATAAAAAACTCAGGTGACAATTCTTGATCTTATAGCAGAAGCTATTGGGGTTCTCTTCAGGAAAATTTCCCCTGTGCCTATTTGCTCGAGGTTCTTCCCCACTTTACTTTCTATTAGTTTCAATGTATCTGGTTTGATGTGGAGGTCCCTGATCCACTTGGATTTGAGCTTTGTACAAGGCAAAAGGAATGGGTCGATTTTCATTTTTCTACATGTTGACCACCAGTTGAGCCAGCACCATCTGTTGAAAATGCTGTCTTTTTTCCACTGTATGGTTTTAGCTCCTTTGTCAAAGATCAAGTGACCATAGGTGCATGGGTTCATTTCTGGGTCTTCAATTCTGTTCCATTGATCTACCTGCCTGTCACTGTACCAATACCATGCAGTTTTTATCACGATTGCTCTGTACTACAGCTTAAGGTCCGGGATTGTGATTCCACCAGAGGTTCCTTTATTATTGAGAATAGTTTTGGCTATCCTGGGTCTTTTGTTATTCCAGATGAATTTGTAGATTGCTCTTTTTAAGTCTGTGAATAATTGAGTTGGAATTTTGATGGGGTTTGCCTTGAATCTGTAGATTGCCTTCGGTAAGACGGCCATTTTTACTATATTAATCCTGCCAATCCATGAGCATGGGAGATCTTTCCATCTTCTGAGATCTTCTTTGAATTCTTTCTTCAGAGACTTGAAGTTCTTGTCAAACAGATCTTTTACTTGCTTAGTTGGAGTAACACCGAGGTATTTTATATTATTTGTAGCTATTGTGAAGGATGTTGTTTCCCTAATTTCTT
>JADRCD010228674.1:33527-49304 GCA_019843815.1 Montemys delectorum
TTTGTTTGTTTGTTTGTTTGTTTTGGAGGGGAAGATGGGAAAGGGAAAATGTACATGTAAATAAAGAAAATACCTAATTAAAAAAAAAACAACTCAGGTGACAGCAGATGCTGGCGAGGTTGTGGAAAAAAAGGAACACTCCTTCATTGCTGGTGAGATTGCAAGGTGGTATAACCACTCTGGAAATCGGTTTGGCTGTTTCTCAGGAAATTGGACATAGTACTACCAGAGGACCCAGCTCTACCACTCCTGGGCATATACCCAGAAGATGCTCCAACATATAATAAGGACACATGCTCCACTATGTTCATAGCAGCCTTATTTATAATAGCCAGAAACTGGCAACAACCCAGATATCCCTCAAAAGAGGAATGGATACAGAAAATGTGGTACATTTACACAATGGAATACTATTCAGCTTTTAAAAACAATGAATTTATGAAACTCTTAGGGAAATGGATGGATCTGGAGAATATCATCCTGAGTGAGGTAACCCAATCACAAAAGAACACACATGGTATATACTCTCTGATAAGTGGATATTAGCCAAGAAGCTCGGAATACCCAAGATACAATCCACAAACCACAAGAAACTCTAGAAGAAAGAAGACCAAAGTGTGGATACTTCGTTCCTTCTTAGAAGGGAGAACAAAATACTCATGAAAGGAGTTGCAGAGACAAACTATGGAGCAGAGACTGAAGAAAGGACAATCCAGAGTCTGTTCCACCTCGGAATCCTTCCCATATTCAATCATGAAATCCAGACACTATTGTGGATACCAACAAGTGCTGGATGACAGGAGCCTGATATAGCTGTCTCCCAAGAGACTCTGCCAGTGCCTGACTAATACAGATTGTTCACAGCCACCCATTGGACTGAGTACAGGGTCCCCAGTGAAGGAGCTAGTGAAAGGACCCAAGGAGCTGAAAGGTTTGCATTCAGCTTCTTAGGACTAACAACAATATGAACTAACTAGTACCCTCAAAGCTCCCAGGAACTAATCCACCAACCAAAGAGAACACATGGTGAGACTAATGGCTCAAGCTGCATATGTAGCAGAGGATGACCTAGTCGGTCATCAATGGGAGGAGAGGCCCTTGGTCCTGTGAAGGTTCTATGCCCCAGTGTAGAGGAATGCCAGGGCTAGGAAGGGGAGAGGGTGGGTTGGTGAGCAGGGGTGGAGGGAGTGAACAGGGTTTTTTTGTTTGTTTGTTTGTTTGTTTTTGTTTTTCTGGAGGGGAAACCAGGAAAGGGGGATATCATTTGAAATGTAAATAAAGAAAATATCTAATAAAAAAAGAAAAGAAAGAAAAAAATTAAAGTAACTATTTTTTGATAGTACATTTGGTGATTATGATGTTACAATGTAGCAGATCCAACATTATTCTCAAATCAAGATGTTTAAATTATGTTTTGTTTTGTCTTTCATTAAGTGCAAGTGAATGTGTTCATACGTAAAATATGATTTTGCTGAATGTGCACAGTTTATACACATAACACATATTCTTTCCAAAATTACTCTGTATATAAGCCAGGCATAGTTGTGCATGACTGGAATCCCAGCAGCTGGGAGACAGAGGTCAGAGGATCATTCAAGGCTAGCCTGAGATACATGAGAATCTGCATCAAAAAGTAAAATGACAAAAGTTTCTCTGTATAACAAAACATGATACTTTGAAAAGGTGTCTTTATTTGTTGTTTACTAGCTAGGTCACAGATAATTTGGCCCACACTGGAGTATACCAGCAGTAGTTTAAGATACATGTGTCATGCTTTGGTTTTGTATTTTAAAAAAAATGTGGGTCCCATACTCACCTGATGAAGGAAGAACAAACGAAGTGAATCTTTGTCACTGACTACTGATGCCATCCCAATGACACTTGAGTGCTCAGCTTGTTTCAAGCATGGATGTATCTATTTTGTGTGAGGGTTTCCTGGATGTTCCTCCTGCAAAAGTCCTCCTTTGGCCTCACTCACCATCACAACCTTGCATACAGAGGTGATTTGACCTCTCCTAGTACACGTGGCAATGTATTTTGGCGTTGTTGGCCTAACTGGAGAACAGAGGCCCATGATGTTACCTCCTATGCATACTGCTATGCTCAGGACAGCCCTTCAAACTGGAATTATCTAGCCTCAAATGTCATTCGTAGTGACACTGGGAAGTTTGGACACTCTAGGCGTGGCAGGGACAGCCTGGGCAAGGATGCTTTTGTGCTTATTTTAAATGTCCATCTGGAATGTCCAGCTAAGACTCTGGCCCAGCAGACCTCCAGTGGACTCTAGTGGCCATGGAAACAAATTCCCTTGAAAACTTCCTTATCTCGTCACTGAGTCCTAAAATGACTCATTTGTTCTACAATCTGATAGGAGGGTTACATTGGGATTATACCCAAGAAAACAGCAGGGAGACATTTATTTGAAAGACAAGATGAGGCAGTTAGGATGTATTTGGTAAGTGATGTTGATGGCTGATGGGCAAGCAAGATGGGTAGCAGAGGAGAGTAAGTGAGGCTCCTAGACTCTGGAGGATAGCAATGCCACAGTTCTTACTCATAAAATCTGTGTGTTTCATTGCTAGTAAACTATATTCACCAAGAATAGATATTTAGTAAATCAAGGATAGGGAGGAAATGATGCAGATGTTGCAAATTGTTGGTAATTGTTGAATGGGGAATTGGCCCATAAGGATTCACTGAGCTATTCCAGTTTTGTGCATTTTTTGCAAGTATTTATAACAAAACAGAAGCCTGATAAAAATGAAAGATGCCTGTGGAGATCATTAAGGATGTACAAGGCTTCTATGAATTGGTGACATTAGTTTTAGTATTACTGAGAACATAGACACTTTGAAGAAATGAAGAGACACAAGGTGTTATGGATGGAAAGACTCAATATTTCAGGGATGTCATCATCCCTCAGGAATAAACAAGACATTATGAGATTCTGATGAAAATTGCAGCAGCTTTTCCCTGAAGCAGGCAAACAGCCTAATATTGACTGGAAAAAAGACTTTGAAGCAAGTCCAGGTGACTGATGGCTGTGAATGGGAGAGCAAGTGCGAGTCTTTATACTGAAATTTGCTAAATTAACATAATGCATATGTGTACATGTGCACACATCTACATTTATACAAACCTATATGATGGGAGGATACAACGTTAGAGAGAATTTCATTTGAAGCCATGGAGACAAGAACAGAGTTCAGTTCTGATTGGAGGTGTGGGACATTATTTTCTCCTGATGGAATGAACTGGTTTGGTGACCTGGGCATCTAGTTGGTGGGACTGCCAGTGGTAAATAGGGCTAGAATCCAGCATCGGTGCCTGCTGGGCTCTGCGGGTTGTGAAGTCACTCCTGGGTGTACCCTTAACTCTGCTACTTCTTTCACAGGTCCCCTTAAATAAGTTGTAAAGATTAGTGTGTATTTGAGGGCAGAGGTGGTACTATCCAGGCTCAGTGACAACCTGGAGCCTATGTTTATGGAGTCATGGCTAGTCCCAAACTCACAGGGATCCACTGCTTCTGCCTGCCAAATGCTGAGATTAAAGGTATATACTGCCACAACTGGCTAACTGGGTGTTTTTAAGTGTGTAGTTTGGAGGCAGTAAATATATTCACATTATTGTGAAGCACTTTTGAAGAATGTCCATCTCCCTTCTTATAAAGCTGAAAATATCCACTGAACAGCCTGTATTAGGGTTTCTTTTCCTGCATAAACATCATGACCAAAAACAAATTGAGGAGGAAAGGGTTTATTCAGCTTACACTTCCATGTTGCTATTCATCACCAAAGGAAGTCAGGACTGGAACTCAAGCAGGCCAGGAAGCAGGAGCTGATGCAGAGGCCATGGAGGGATGGTGTTTACTGGCTTGCTTCCCCAGGCTTGCTCAGCCTGCTCTCTTATAGAACCCAAGACTACCAGCCCAGGGATGGCACCACCCACAAGAGGTCCTCCCTCCATTGATCACTAATTGAGAAAAATACCCCACAGCTGGATCTCATGGAGGAACTTCCCCAACTGAAGCTCCCTTCTCTGTGATAACTCTAGCCTGTGTCAAGTTGATCCCCAAACCAGCCAGTACACAGCCCTTTCAGTTACCACCTCTTCCTGCTCCTTAAAACTATCAACCTGCACTCTACTGCTGTGCTTTTGGCTACTCTAACTCTATATCTCATGTAAGTGGAGTCATAAGGCATTTGTGATTTTATATTTATAACTGACATTATGGTTAACATATTGCCCTCCAAATTAAGCATGTGGCAGGATGCACATATGTAGCAGTGAGTTTGTAACTACACCGCTTTGTGTTTCAAGTGGGTCATGTGCCTCCAGCCACCCACACAGGAGTTCTTTGGCTTCACGAATGAAAGGCACACACACATTAATTTATTTTTGAAACACCTTGACTAACTCAATGACTGGGCACTCCTAAACTTTTTCCTGCTACTCTAGGCCAAATCAGGAAAGTGGCCAGTGGCCACTCACCCAAATTCTCACATGACTGGTTGACTTTCTCTCCTGTAGCTTCTGTGCCCCATACTTCTTCCCTGACTGGGTCCTAGCCCATGCATGTCCCCATGGAGGTTCCACTCCATGTCCCTTTGCCCAGCCATTGGCCACTAGCATTTTTATTGATCGATCAAAAACCAATTGGAGACAAGGACCTTTAGCATTTGGACATACAGATTCCTGGTTAAATCAAACATTAGAACCAATCTCCAACATACATACACTAGTCATTCCTCTCTATGTGTGTATAATATTCTATTGTATTCGTTGATCACAGTTTTTCTTACCTATCCATCACAGATGGATATTGGGATTGCTTCTACTTCTTAGCTATTTTGAATACTGCTGCTATGAGTATGTGTATGCAAATATATTTTAGAGATGGTACTTTTGTGTGTGTGTATAATTTTGTATATATATGTATAATATATATGGTGATTCTGCATTATATATTTGTTTTTTCATAACTATCATACTATTTTTCATGGCATCTTTATAATTCTACCAACACTGCACAAGGATTCTGTTTTCTTTACACCATTTCCAACACTTGTTATTATTAGCAACAAAGTATCAGCATGAAGTGATATTGTAGGTTTTAAATATCTTCAAAATCTTGGCGCCTCTGGTTATACACACACTACTCACTGCTGTACACTACAAGCTGGCTGGCCTATGAGTTTCCAGGGCTTCTCCTCCTTTTCTTAGATGCTGCAGCATCTTGCTTTATGTAGCTTCTGAGGATCTGAACTCAGTGTTGTTGCATGGCAAACACTTTGACTTATCAAATTATCTCCCTAGCCCCATATTATAATTTTTAGCTGCCTCTCCCTAGAGGGTAATTCTGTTGAGCAACTCTCAGTTTGCCTGGTCACCTCTGAATATCTATGTGTTGTCTTTTCTTCTTGTGGTATTGGGGACTAAACTTCCCAGGTCTTGTGTGTGCTGGTCAGGTACTCTACTACTCAGCAACATCTCCAGCCCTTTCAGTACCATTTTTGAAGAAAAAGTCTCTTCAATCTCTTTGCTCTTTCTTTGGCTGGATTATTTGATTTTTTTTAAGTTCTAGGAGTCCTTGGCCATCATGATATTGAGCTCTTATTGGTTGAATGATTCACAAATATGTTTTTTAATTCCATAAAATGTCCTTCTTTTGGTGGACTCTGTGGTTTGATGCAGGTCCTTTTGTTGGCATTGTATTTGGTGTTTATATTGGAGACGTTATTGCCAAATCTGGGACCATGAGATGTTTCCCTTTATTATTCAAAGAGTTTTACAGTTTTGGCTCCCATCTTTCAGACTTTGATCCATTTTGTACTCATTTTCACATATGGTTCAAGGAAAGGCTGTCTCTTCATCCTTTCATGAGATCATCAGACTCCCAACAAATATTTGTTGATGCCACCACCAAGTCTTCTGATGCTTAAAACACCTAATTCTTAGTTATAAGTTTTCCATTTTCTCATCTTTTATTTTATTAAATCTCTGCCTCATCTTTATTATTTATTCCTTCTTTTAGTTATAAGCTTAATTTGTTTTTCCTTTTCTATTTGTTTAAGAGGAAAGTTGTAAATTCCATACCTTTGTTGTTGTTGGTTTTTTCTTTTTTTGTTTTTGTTTTTGTTTTTGTTTTTTGAGACAGGGTTTCTCTGTATAGCCTTGGCTGTTCTGGAACTCACTCTGTAGACCAGGCTGGCCTCGAACTCAGAAATCCTCCTGCCTCTGCCTCCCAAGTGCTGGGATTAAAGGCATGTGCCACCACTGCCCAGCTGACCGTTGTTGATTTTGATTTGAATGGGTTTATGTAAACTTTGCTCCTCAGTTTCTTGTTTACCAGCTGTCTTTATACTGTACATTCTAATTTCAAGTGAATTATTGACTTATCAGTAAAGAATATGCTGCTTAATTTCTACGTAGGTTTGCATTTCCTTTGTTCCTTCGGCTGTTCATTTGTAGTCTCATTTTGCTGTGATCAGAACAACAGCCTGGGTATCACTGATGCTTTAAATTTTTTGAACTTGGTTTTTGGCCCTGTGTTGTTTCAAGGAAGGAAAGCTGAACTGCTTTAGGATTTAGATATTAACATTCAAGTTATAGCTGAAGGATGATTGATCATCTAAGTCATTTTGTTCACATCTGTATATCTGGGAAATATTACACAACTAATTTAAGTCACCTTAAGTTTTTTTTTTAAAAACTTTTTACTCAATGAAAATCATTTAAGAGGTTCACACACAAAACCACAGATGAGCTTTGTTGGTTACTTCATGTGGGCACTTACATCATTGATAAGAACATGGGGAACCCTGCATATTTCAAAATATTGAGTCCTGAGGAGTAAGCCGTTGGCCATACGTCCTGCATTGCAGCATGCTTTAGGGTATGTATTGCCCTCTTTACCCGCCAACAGAAGACTTTCTGAAGGTAGCCTTGGATATTTCCACTTGCATAGACTAGATTCCAGAGCTTATTCTAGATTGTTCTTCAGATTTCACAGCAAAAAGAATGACAAGCTGAGGATTTCCCATACATCCTTTGCTCCCTATACATATGGACACAGAGCACCAGAGAGACACATTTGTTGCAGTCAATCAATATCCATGAAAAGCCATTATTGCTCCAAGTCTATAATATATATTAGGATTCTCTCTTGGGTTTGTACCTTCCATAGTTGCTATTGTGATATATGCAATTAGCTGTGTAACTATTTTTAAGCATACAGTTTGTAGTACTAAATTTATTCACATCACAGTGAAACTAATCTCTAGGGCTTTTCATGTTGTGTAGGAATCGTCTTTTGCCCTCTTCTCCAAGCACTGATGTCACTATCCTGTTTACTGTCCCTATCTATTTGACTATTCTTTTTTAAAAAATATTTATTTATTAATGTATTTTATCTATATGGCTGTTTTGTCTGCATGTACATCTACACACCAGAAGGGTATTGAATCCCAGGGGAACACAGTAATAAATTACTGTGAGGAAATCTTACATGATATATAAACAAGAGAAAGAGATTTGTAAGGTACTGTGTATTGGTGATTTATTCTTGAAAAGTTCAAATGAAATTGGTTTGCATAAAATAAGTTGTTGTGTAAAATTCAAGAAAAACTTCTGCTGTTTCAGGCCAGATCTTTATTAGAATGGATGACAGAACACTTTATAGATTATAGTTTAACAGTGGCATTTGTCTAACAATCCCTACTGCAGATAATATAAGGCAGATGAATTCTTGTTTGAGTCATGGAATTGTTTCCATATCATCTGCAGTTTACCTAAAGGGAATGACAAAACCTATAAGGCAAAAGCAAGGATTTGTAGTACAAAAGAAACGGAAGGCACTGGCTCCCCACCCAGGGACTATACAGTTAATTGTCACGACATCTCTATAAAGAAGGTTCTAGCATGCTCTGCTCTTTAAAGGACATCCTTGGGTATGTTAAGTAAGTAACCCAGGGATAAACTGTAAAGAGATGGGGCCAAGATTTAATGCACACAGTCCAAGCCTTCTACTGCCTTTTGCGAGCACAGTGTTAACCATAAGGAAGGAAGTGTGTTCTTGTGCCAGAGGCAAAGAACAAAGGATAGTGGGAAGTAATTGCATTTATGGCCACAAAGCCAGCTTTTCTTTTCTTAAAAGGAAGGGAAATTATCAAATATACATTCTATAAAATATTTTGGAGAAGAAAATATTTTGAAGGTAGATTTAGGACTTGGAATTTCCAGTTTCTATCCTCTTTAGATTCCAGCCTGGATGCCAAGTGTATTTTTAACCTCCTGTATAGCACCTGCACTGTAATTGGTAACACACACACACACACACACACACACACACACACACACACAACCCCTCAGAAAAAATAATGTGCAAAGGCTAGAGTAACCCCCCAAAGTCTACGTTCCTGAGCAGATCTCAATGGCTTAAAAGCATCACTGGCTTTGCAAGAAGCATCTTGCAAAAGGTATAGAGGGTCTGATATCAGATTGCCTGACTTTGAGGCCAGATTCTCCATTGCTTTGCCTGAATATGTGAGGACAAACTATCTAACCCATGTAATCTCATGTCTTCACCAGCAACCCTGGGGATAACTAGTAGTAATGAGCAGTTGGACCCTTCTGCAGGGGTGGATTCAACTAACTGCATATCAAAATCATGCAGGCAAAAGAACTTGTGTCTGTACTGAAAACTGCATATCACATGATAACTGAGAGGACTAAATGAGTCAGGATATGTCAGGCCCTCAGCACACTGCTTGGAACACAGTGCTCCTTGGTTCACCCAGTGACTCAGTCAGCACTGTGGAGAGCCATGGAGAATGATTTCCAGGCATTTAGATGTAGCTGTGTCTGCCAGTCTGGATTCTGCTTTGGGCTTGTAACTTCTGCTTTCTTCTCTTCCCATCTCAGAATGGGAATGATGTGACCGTTACCTGTCTCCTGTCCCATGTTTGCATGTTGGGGGCTGATAACTTGTTTCTTCCACTGTCTAGATCCACATAGGAGGAAGGATTGGGCTGGGGCACTCCATTAGACAAAATGGAGTGTCCCAGAGCCTTGTCACATTCAATTTAAACAATGACGAGAGTGGGGGCTTTTAGACTGATAAAAGTATTTAGGGGAATACTGAAGCTGTCATTGCATCTTTTTGGATAAAACTTTTGGGGAACTGGGCATGTGTGTGGTGCCTGAGAATCACAGGGGCTCCTAAACAAACTGAGGCAGGCAGAACATGGAAATCTCATGGCTTCTGTCCCTAGTGGTAGTCTGATCTCTTGTGGTTATGCCGTGAAGAGAATTTGTAGGTATAGTTACCATTGCTAACCAGCCGACTCAAAGGAGAGCAATAACTCATGGGTTATCAAAGGTAGACTAGAGGTAACTACAAGAGTCCTTGATATTAGAAAGAGGGCAGAAAAAATCAGGAGTCAAGTATGGGAAGGACTCAGTCAACCATTGCAGGATTGGAGATGGAAGGGGCCATAAGGGAAGAAAAAGAATAGCTTTTGCCAACAATACAAGTGAACTTGGAACTTGATTCTCTTTAGAACCACCAGATAAGTGCCCAGCAAGCTGGCACCCCAATGTTGGCTGTGTGAGACCTCAAGCAGCCTAGTGTACAGGATGTCTGAACTACAGAAGTGTGAACTGATTAATGAGTCTTGTTTCAACTGATGAGTCTCAGATAGTTTGTTATGACAGCACTAGAAAGTCAGTGCATATGGTATTAACTATTTAAAGACCTGGTGAGGGTACAGCAAGGGGTCAGAGGTACCATGGGATGTGAGGCTCTGAGGAAGCCTGGAGTTAATGTACAAAAAAGCAGATGAAGTTTTAGGGAAGGTGCCCTATTTCACATGGGTGCAGCTGTGGCAAATTCTCCAATGCCTCAGACTCATGGGAATAACACTGGTGATGTTCAGAGGAAAATGATAGTCTTCCTTGATTTGTATGTGCAAATACTACCAACCATGGCCTCCTCCTCATGGATGAATGCAACCTGGGATGCTAACCTACAGAGACCTTCTAGTGATGGGAGCTAATTCCTCTTTCACTTTGCTGGTGCTATACAGAATACATGCACTGAGGTCCAGGTTGGTACATAGTTGGTGTGGCTCCATCAGAGCATTCACAAACCACCCGATATTAGCTTTTTTTCTGCATCCATCTGTATGTCCGTCCTTTCTTCCATCCCTCATTAGCCCAGTTGGGTTAATTCCCAAAGCCATGCAGGACACAGCAACTAGGGACACAATGGGACCACAGAAGGAATATAGAGCTTAGAACTTACAGACTTTTCCTTGGTCTGGAAAAAAAAATCACTTTCACATATGCCTTCTGCCCACACCCTGAGCAGCATCACTTTCGGGAAATGGACTGACCATTTCTTAAGTGGCTTGTGAAATATCGCTTTATAGTTCGTATTCCCAACAAGTTGAGTAAGTATGGTTGTGTGTAGTTTACCCCCTAAGGATGCTTCCCCAGGCTCTTCCAAAGCTGGCAACACCGTTAGTGTTTAGCAATTGCGGGGCAACCAGCAATGTTCTTTTCTTGGTGTCCTATAACCATGGCTAGGGCTGCCCACGAGGAAGGAGTGTGGCCACTGCCAACACACTCAGTCTTTAAGCAAGCTTCAAGAGCCTGGGCTTGACTCTGAGGTCCCTGTAAGAGAATGCAACAGCCAGTAGCACCCTAGAAGCAAGGATATGAGAATATTCTTTTTTTTTTTTTAAGACAGGGTTTCTCTGTATAGCCCTGGTTGTCCTGGAACTCACTGTGTAGACCAGGCTGGCCTCGAACTCAGAAATCTGCCTGCCTCTGCTTCCCAAGTGCTGGGATTAAAGGCGTGCGTCACCACTGCCGGACTGAGAATATTCTTTAGGAAGATGAGCCATAAGGAGCATAGGGCACCTGGGAAACATTCACATACAAACACACACACATACACACACACACACACACACACACACACAGATACACACAAACACACACATACACACATACACACAAATTTTCATGAAGGCACTGTTGAAAACCAATTAAACAAATGTCAGCCATTACTGTATATCTAGAGCTGTTTTTGCTATTTTGGTCCCTGTAATTGAGAGTAAAAATAATCTCTGCTGCCCCATGAAAAACATCCACCAATTACTCTAATTTTAAATGATGTAGAAAACTGGGAGGTGAATGTGTGAGCCTGCCTTCTAGGAACAGCAGCTGGATAGATCTTATTTCAATGCTTGCACCACACACTTGGGGATTCAGAGTGAAGTAAAGTACCACATGCTTGCAGGATTTGGGGTGCACCTGGCATGGGTGGGGGTGAGGGAGGAAGAGGCCAATAGTACCCTATCCTTAAGAGTGGATTTTATGATTTTGATCTAAATTATGAATGTGGGCCAGTTAATTTGATGTTCAGATCTCAACTTCTTGCTCTAAAACATCCAGAATAAGGACAGTAGATAAAGTTCTTTCTCTCCCTCCCACCTCCCCACAACCAAAACAACAACAACAGCAACAATAACAACAACAACAACAACAACAACAACAACAACAACAACAACAACAAACCCAGGATGAGCCCATAGGGAGGGAGAAGTGGAGAAACTGAGCAGGAGTAAGCCCTTGGGCCAGCTGTAGAACTTTTCATTTGAACGTGCCCAACAGCTTGCCCACTTTCCACTTACTGGTGGGTTTGGCAAGAAACATGCCACATACATAGAGGCAGATCCAGATTTTGTGGAGCTAGCCCCTCAAACATTGTTGGCATCCCTCTTTGAGGTAGAGAAAATAAAGGGATCTACTTTGGCAAATTGTGTAAAAATGAATGACCTTGAACAGCATCATATCCACAGTCCCTGAGCATATGAGAGCCCCAAACTTTAACACACACCCTCTTCCAGTCTCTAACTTTCCAGGGCTCTAAGACCATAAAATTGTGTTGTCCACTTTGAGGTCAGCTCTTCCTTCCTAAGTTAAACATAAACCCAGAAGGATCTCCCAGTGATGACAACCCCCCTCCAGTTGGCCATGAATATATATGTATATGTGTACACATACACACACACACACACACACACACACACACACACACACACATTCATTCTGTAGAAAGAAAGGAACATGGATAGAAGACACAACTACTCAAAAGTGCTGATTTAGTTGCATGACCAAGTTCCACTGGCAGTTTGAAGCAGGTCAATCTTCTTAATGGCAGCAAGCAGCTATCACACATCTACTTGGAAATGAATGTCCTTCGAACTTGGCTTTTAAGAAATAAAGGTAGGCAACCATACCCTCCAAGCATCTAGCATTTAGACTCGCTCTCTCTGTCAGAGATGCTGTCACTGGGCTGTGGTGTCTCCTCCTAAAATGCCCCTTCCTGGTTTCTGTGCCTCTAAAAAGGAAAATAAAGGACAATGCATATATCCCCATTACTCTCCATGATTTTATAAGCCAACGGCACAGAAAACCTCTTCTGAGAAACTGAAGCCGAGAGGCAGATTCTAAGCAGGTTGGTGTATAAGACGCCAGGTGTTACTTAACCTCTGAGCAACTTGGTTTTTCTCTTCAGTTCATCTGTGGAACGGCATGGTTTGCTTCAGGTTTGTCTTTATAACACATTCAGGGGCTCTGGCTGCTTTCTTTTCTTCACAGAGAAGGAACAGGAGCACCATTTTTTATAGATACAAAAGCAGACTTTGAAGAGAAGGAGAGAGAGAGAGAGAGACAGTGAGCCAGGCACTGGTGTCCATCTTTCTATGTTCCACACTGCAGAGAGAGTGAGCCCAGTGTACTCACACTCCTGCTACTCTGCCTTCACAGGGTGGACCATGTTTCTTTTACACTGTGAGCATGAAGAAACCCTCCCTTCCTTAAGCTACCTTTGTTCAATATCTTGTTACAGCAAATGCAGAAGAGTGACTTGCCTGCCACATATGTGTGGTTAGTGCTGAAAGATCCAGCACCTGAAAGGATGTGTGTAGAGAAAATTCTAGGACTTTGGTTTCTTTTAAAAACACAGAAATATTATAAGAACTCATTTTTGTTTTAATCCCAGTTGTAGAGATATGGGGCTGGCCCAGACTGTCCGCAGCAGCTGACTATGTTTTGCCTCATGCTCTAGCAGAGGCGTAGTTTTGACAGCTGCAGACAGTTTTTGCAATTGTGTAACGTTTGGAATTCTAAGTTTTTTTGAGACAGTGTGGTTGGTGGTTGGTAGTCATGGGGTGAGGGTACGGTTGGTTGCAGTTTGTTAGAAGTTGTGCTCAAAGAAGAAACAAGAAGACAGAACCTAGATTCAAGGATATCTATCTCTCCTTTATCATTCTTTCTCTCCTATCTAATGATAGGGGGTGAAACCTGGGGGACAAAGGGTGGGAAAAAGAAGAATCCACAAAGTAGCAAAGACCAGCTACAAGCAAAGAAGAAAAAAGAAATTTGATCCAAGGATCTCCATCTCTCTCTTCCCACTCTACTCTTTCTCTCCTTTCTAGTGATAGGAAATGAAACTGGGGGAGTAAAGGGGGGAAAAGAACCCACAACGTAGCAAAGGACAGCTACAGATGTGTTTCAAGATGGAGCTCACAATTCCAAGTTTAATATTTGGTGCCTTGAAAATATTAAAAATAACTGGAGATGAATCCTGAAGGGGACATGTGTCTACTGCTTGCCAGGCTTTGTACCTGATACGTCCATTGAGTACATTTATCCATTTAGCTTCATGGAAATGGAGACACTGCGGAGATAGAAAATGTATTCTATGGGAAAGCTGGGATTTGAATCAAGCCTACTGGTCACCAAGTCTGTGCCCTTTCTCCTAGCCACTCCCCAAACTCTGCAGACAACCATGTGAACATTTAGCTTGAATCCATGAAGTATCACCAAGGCTCCATGTGTCCCCAGATGAGGCTATAACATGATGCCAAGGAAGTGAACCTGTGGAAAAAATTGTCAGAGATGTTCAGTCAAAGGTCACCCACCAGGGGAAAGCCATCAGAAAGAAGTACCCTTTGGGGAATGAGCTTATCACCTCATTGGCTCAAAGCCATCGATGTCTCTTGTCTATTCCTCCCTACCTTCTTAACTTCCTCTCATGTGTAGTTCTTTCTACAGTTGCCCACATCTTTTTCCTTCCCACTAATCTTTTCCTATAGAGTAGCAGTGTTGGCTTTACTGTGATTTCTGTCTTCTATATTCCTAATCTCTTCCTTTCAACAGAACAAGAAATACCCCACCAGCAAATAGGATTGAGCCTCCCCTCAGCAAGCCAGTTCCTCCTCCTCCTCCTCAAAACGAGGTGATATTGGAGTGAGCAGGAAGGGCACTAAGGTTAGAATCTCTGGCAGGAAATTCCAGGCTGGAGATAAGGCTAACCCTTCTACAGGAGTGGCACCCGAGGGTAGACCTGTCTCCCAGGAGTGGAGGCATAATGTTTTTGTACATCACATAAAGTTTAGCCTTGGGTTATTCAAATGCTCTACTTCTCCACCCTTGTATTTTGTTTCAATCCAGATACAGCACTGCAATAGGTATACCAAGAATCTCCTGTCTCGTTTGGGTAAACAGTTCTTACCATTTATTCTCTGCCTTGTCAATAAGTGGTGATTACCCAATGGTTGGGCAGAATAGAGAAGGGAGCAGGATGTCTGCCAACCAAAGGAAGGAGTGAGGGAAAGAGGGAAAGAGATTCAGATCATAGAGGAGGTTAGAGGATTTGGATCCATGAGGAAGTGGTCTAGAAAGATCATGGAAACACACCTGAAGCCCAGAGAACCAGGCCAATAAATATGCAGTTATCATGGGATGGGGCTGGGAGTTATCTAGATTAGCATAGGAGGCTAAGGTAGATCATACAACTGCTTAGCTATTGAGCTGTAATTTTACAGAAATCTTGCTTTCTCTGTGTAGTTATTGGGGACTAGCATAAGGTAATGAAATACAGCCACTGGAGTAGTTCACTGATTACATTTATATTAAAGATAATTCATTTCTGCAGTAGCTTAAGATATATGTCCAGTTCTGATAATTTGGACTCAGCTACATCTACACATATATTAATCTTATTCCTTTTCATCTTTTGTTTGCTGTGGGCAGCATGGAGAGGGATGGAGAGTGTGTCTCTTCCCCTGGTTCTGGCCAAAACTATAAGTAAATTCATCTCTTTGCACCAAGTCTTGAGCAATGGACCTCAGGTTCTGGTAGAAACATAAATTCAGAGGAAGGCATGAGGAGTTCTACATAAGCTTTACCACAGAGATTAAACACCAGGAATCAAGTAAGGTTTTGTTTTGTTTTCAGGACTGGTCCTTATGTTTTCTGCATGTGTGTTTTGATTTCTCGCTCACACTCTTTATCTTGGAATGATCTACACACATTTTGAAAAGGATCTTTGGGAAAATAGTATCTATCTGGCTACTGTCAAAAGGCAGGGAGGTAGCATGTGATTTTGTGCCCAGATCTTGAACTTGCAGAGACTAGGTCTGTTACTGACTGGCTCTGTGATATAGGGCACACTGCTTAACTTTTCTGAGTCTCACTTTCCTCATCTGGATAATGGGATCACAGTATAGTTTAGTTATTTTCTTATCAGTATGGCAAAAATACCTGACTGCAGGTGACTTCAGTAGGGAGGGGCTTGTTGTGGCTTACGATTTGAGGGGATACAGTTAATTTTTGAGGGGAGGGCATGATGGAAGGAATGGGAGGCTCCTGGTTAGGTTGCATCATCAGTCAGGATGGAGAAAGAGAGAGAGACAGAGAGAG